>JAAGKR010003729.1:0-32500 GCA_011419295.1 Clarias macrocephalus
TTTGGTTGAGAAAACTTTCAGAAAACACTTTTTATAAGCATGAACAGATGACAAGTCTTCAATTTATTCGTGTGTGTGTGTGTGTGTGTGTGTGTGTGTGTGTGTGTGTGTGTGTCTTAAGAAACCACATTAGAACTGCCAAAATGTCTGACAGAAAGACAACACAAGAGTAAGACTGATCATTTCATGGTTGCAAATCACAGCAAGAATGAGTCATGTCATTCATGTCCTCCACAGACAAGTTGTGGTTACTGTAAATATGCATATGTGTGCGTGTGTATGTGTGTGAGTGAGACAGAGGGAGAGAGAGAGAGAGAGAGAGAGAGTGTGTGTGTGTGTGTGTGTGTGTGTGTGTGTGTGTGTGTGTGTGTGTGTGTGTGTGTGTGTGAGTGTGTGTGTGTGAGAGAGAGAGAGAGAGAGGAGAGAGAGTGAGAGAGAGAGAGAGAGAGAGACTGTGTGTGTGTGTGTGTGTGTGTGAGGACACCAAGGCAGATGTGGCTCGTCTATGAATTATGGCCTCAGGCGGAAATTTGTCACTGGCCTGAAATACTGCCAGCTTCCATCGTTGCGCTTCGATATGCATTTTTAGAAACATGGCTAAAGAAAAGAGCAGCAGCAGCATCACATTCTTTGTTTACTGAATTAAGTTTTAATGACCGGCGTGGCCGGGTGGTGTGATATAATCATCGATTAAAGACTTTTTATTTTTTTTTATCTGCTTGTAACAAAGCGTTTGAGAACTTTCAGAACACAGCGCAATTAAATAAGCAATTATTTGTTATTACTTCAAAAAACAAACAAACAAAAGAAGCACTTTTACTTTCAAGAAAGAATTTTTCGATCTCTGTCGTCATCTTTGCAGGGATAATTCAGATAAGAAGTAAAAATGTATAACTTCAAATGCATTATTTTTGAGCAGTGAGGAACCTGTAGCCTAAATGGTACCTAAACCTGATCCTGAAGATCAACCACGCAGGCAGAGTTTAACTCTAATATTTAGATGCCCCTGAATTTTTTTGGTTAGTGGCATCATGAGTGTTAAATTAAGACCTACGCTTTAAAAGAAGTACAGACAAAAGAAGAACAAACTCTACATGTAAGGTATCCATTTAGACCATTAATAAACATCTTGAGCACCTGCTCACTCACTCACTCACTCACTCATCATCCTGTATTCAGGGTCGCGGAGGGCCTGGAGCCTTTCCCAGGAAGTTTAGGGCACGAGGCTGGGTACAACCCTGGGCAAGGTGCCAATCCATCGCAGGGCACAGGAATGTTCACAGCCACCTCCACCAGGAACACCGTTCATGGACCTACGGCCTTCTTTAAAAAGTCTGCACCATTCAAATGTTTACTGCATCGGAGAGTCTCTGCTCGAAGGTTTCTATAAATGTTAATCGCTTTCACACCTTCATTCACTAGAAATTTCATCTCAAGTCCCAGTTTGACTTGAACACCCCCTGAAGGTTACATCATACATCTGTATACAGTATTTATTGGCATTAGAGCTCATACATGTTGAGTGCCTTGAGATAAATCTATGAGGTGGAGTGGCATTACCATAAGAGATGCCTTTATAGAAAACCATTCAAAACCTTCTGAACAATGGGAATGAAGAACCGAACGGCGTTCTGCATGACATATGATGTGGTACACTGTATTTTTGGGAAAACAGTGATTCTTTGGATCATTCATAAATCTTTCTATTTGGAAACCTTGAAAATAGGACGGTTCTAGATGCTGGATGCAACCTAAGATGTTTGGTATGAATAACAGCACTGGAGTGATATCAAGGTATTTAAAAAAAAAAAATCTGCTCTTTTTCTGAGGATTTCATACACTACAGCAGATCTGACACACATTTTTGCATTGAAAGCCTCATTCACTGTAAGCAAATGAGCTTGTGGAATGCAGCTGCCTCCAAAAAGCAAATATGTGCACAGAGAGTGGTGGTGTGTATGCGTGGTGGTGTGTATGCGTGGTGGTGTGTATGTTCATAGAGTGCACTTACTCTCTTTCTCCTAATGGCTGTACTGTAGATGTATCATTAGAAGATGATGATTCCTGTCTGCCTTACATGCCAGTGCTCTTTTCAGACCTGGAAATGTGTTTGATGCAAATTCTGAATGAACTACTCTATTAGTCAGACAAGCACTAATTACGCCCCCACGGCGCCAAAGGCACAATATCCTGAGATGCTCTTCTGGCCCGAGAGCATCAGAAAAATGGAGGACCCTGATCAGATTACAGTCTTACCCATGATCAGATTGATTCCGAACCAGAAGGCGTCGTGACTAGATGATTACTTGCGTGTGGCTGCTCAGCTCATGCCTGGGCGCAAGGAAACAGTTTCATGATATAAAGATGGAAAATATCAATTGCTCTCTTCACAGCTCTGTGCTTTTCGGAACGTCTGAAGAAACCGAAGTTTCCCCTGGTGCAAGGGAAACACGCTGCAGATGACTCGCCAGTGTCACCGCAGACAGCTAAGCAATCCAAGCTGGATCAGAACAGCGCAGGTTCCAAAGTCTTTCCAAAGTCTCGAGTGATTTTAATCTTGACTCCCAGGGATTCCTACAGTAGCCCACACAAGTGTTTCTATTCCAGAGCAGGAACTACAACACATCCAAAACACGAATTGCACCCAAGATTAGATCAAAATTTCCTGCACAATTGTTCATTCATCATCTATGCTTTATCCTGGTCAGACTCAGGGTGGATCCAGAGGCCAATCCTGGGCAAACATGGCTCACGTTGAGGTTCAACTCTGAATGGGACACTAGTCAAATCATGCACACATACATTCGCACCTGGGCACAATTTAGAGATGGCAGTACCTGAGGAAACCACCTGTGGATGAAGGAAGAATGACACAACCTGAGAATCGGGTTGACCCAGGGTTCCTAAAGCTGCAACAGCACTGTACCTACCTGCTGCATCACTGGACCGCCCTCAGTCAAAAGGTGTATTTGTGTACTTTGAGGGCGTAACCCATGTTTTGTAAATGTGGCATGAAAATTGTAAGCAAATTTAAAGCATGTGTATTGTAATATAATTTACATATAAGAGTGGACGAGCAGTGGATCGGAATCAGGAAAACTCAATGATGTCCCAGTTTGCTCCCAATGTTAATCGGATGCGCTCCAGATTAAAGCCCAGTATTTCCAGGATAGACTCCTGATCTAAACTGTAACAAGGCGTGTAGATGTCGAATAGTCAGGATTCCCAGGATCCTCTAGGTCTAACCCCAAACAGGATGTAAACCCATGTGATGTGCAGTTTTTCTGATAGACTCAGGATTTTAAACATCCAAGGGTTGTCTTTGTCTACTTACAGTATGTCAAGGTTAGTGTTTCCAGGACACGCTCAGGATCTAAACCCTTACACGATCTGTACCTGCCTCAAGCCTAGTATTCCGGAAATAGGCTCTGGATCTTAACCCGTGTTTGGTGTATATCTTTCTTTTGCCTAGGTTTCTGGTGATTAACTCTAACAGTGTATTGTCATGTCCAGTATTCCTCTGGATTTAGGTCCTGCCAGGGTGTTTAACTACCTCATGCCCAGTATTCCCAGCATAGGCTCAAAATCAAAGAAATATTTGTTTTTTCAACATACGAAGCAGTTTCGATATACAAGTGATCAAGCCAGGCCTGCGCACTTGTGGTTTCACGCCTCTCTGGTAGCCGGAAAACAACTTAAAACTTGTTTGCATTTTTGAGAAAAGTGTTTTTAGTGTCAAGATTTAGTGAAGATCAGTGTTAGGGGGCGTTACTTTTTAAAGTAACTAATTACATTACAAAATTACTGTCATTAAAAAGTAATCAGTTACATTACAGCGTTACTTTCTGATAAAAGTAACTAGTTCGAGTACTTTTCCACTGCAGAAAATGAAAACTCCTTTGTGCTTCCTCATGCATGTTGTTTTATTCCAGACCCAAGTTTGGCCCATAATCTGTTAACTACTAATACCCCTATCTCACCCACGTAGTTTCGCGCGGTGGCCGTAAGTACAGTTCATCATGATTCACCGCGCGTTTTGCACCGCGTGATTACGTTTCCATCTTTCCACGCGTCCACCGTTTCTCACCGCGAGTCGAACTGCATAGGCGAGATAGAGGTATATACTGTAACAGCAGGAATAACAGGGGGGGGGGGGGGTTATCGGGGGCGGGGCTTGTAGGACGACTTTTACACACACACACACTAACGGAATCACTGTTGTCTGGCTCATGGATTACATAAATTATCTGAATAACGGATTACATTTTTGAAAATATAACGAAATAACTCAGTACTTAAATGTACTAACGCATTAGTTTACTTGTTACGTTAAAAAAGTAAACCATGTACTCAACAGTTTACTTTGTAATGCATTACACCCAACATCGCTGAAATGCTGAATAGAAAAAATGTGAACCACGTTCAGTGCAAATAAACAACAAAAAAAAGAGAACTGATCAGTGATACTGCGTTCTGTACTGTGTTCTGATTGTCTGGAACTTGTCATAGTTTTAATGGTACTGTTTCCATATGGCAAGAAAAAAAATCGCAACCATAATTAAAACTTAGATGAGATTTAATGTCTGTTTATTTTGTATTTTACTTCACTGATATGGATTTTCTGAATGTTTTGATATTTTTCAAATGCAAAACTGGAACTTTTTGGTCATGTTTTTTGGTCGGCTGGAACGGATTGTCCGAATCTACATGGTTTGCTTTGGGAAAGTGCGCTCCGCTATACTGCACAAAACTTACAAACTCGAGTCCACTGTACTGTATATAGTAGTGTAGTATATAGTATATACAGTACACTCTAAAAACTAAACGTAAATTTTACGGTAAAAAACTGGCAGCTGTGGTTACCAGAATTTTACCGTAAAAAATACGTTATTGCACTGTAAAAAAAATTAAGCGTAAATTTTACGGTAAAAATACGGTAGCAATGTTTTAAGGTTGTACGGAATTGCACTCATTTTTACAGATTTCAATTGATTGCCTTTTTTTTTTTTTTCAAGCCTGGCCGGGAATCAAACCCAGACACTGGCGGTGCAAGGCGACAGTTCTAACCACTACACTACCGTGCTTGCTACACAAATGTTGCTACACAAAAACACAGTAGTGTAGTGGTTAGCACTGTCGCTTTGTACCACCAGGGTCTGGGTTCGATTCCTCGCCAGGCTCGGAAAAAAAAAAGAAACAATTACAATCCATAGAATATACAATATAATGCGTGTAATCCTGTACAACCAAAAATGTTGCTACGTTTTTTCACCATAAAATTTACGGCTTTTTTTTTTTTTTTACAGTGCAATAACGTATTTTTTACGGTAAAATTCTGGCAACCAAAGCTGCCGTTTTTTTTTACCGTAAAATTTACAATTTATTTTTTACAGTCTATTCAAGATTCAAGATTCAAAGGACCCTATTAATCACAGAGGGAAATTGCTTTGTCTTGGTTACAGTTGCTTTCCGTTGTTTCAGAAGAGACAATGAAGTTGGGAGAAAGTGTCACGTCCTCATATGAGGACTTTCGGGTCTCAAGATGGTCTCAGCCTCACTCACACAAACCCTCACGCTCTGTCCTGTATACAGGATCGCGGGCGGGGAGACTTTACAGTAGGACATGAGATGAGGCGCCAAACCATCACCATGCTGCGTTCAAGAGGAGATAGATGGAAATGAGAATCACTAATAATAATAACAATAATAATAATAATGATGATGATGATGATGATGATGATGGACGTGGCAGCAGGAATGTTGATGTCAGGCGGAATCCCTTCCCGGATAGAGAGAGAGAGAGAGAGAGAGAGAGCTGCCGGGGGGCGCGACCGTCAGTAACCGGAGGGCGGCGCGTGGGATTCGGTAGGCGGGAATGGGGAGGGGGGGGGGGGGTGGATAGGAGGGTATTTTCCAGGTTTAAATACGGCGCGGTGCGGGAGCTCCGTAAACACTCGCGTCACACAACGCCGGTAAAAAAAAAAAAAAAAAACTCACGGAGAGCCTCAGTATGATGAGCAGCGCCAGAGCGCGCACGGACTGACCGCGTAACCAGACACACACACGCGCGCGCGCGCACAGCGGATCCGGGATGCACACTTTACACTGACCTCACTCCAGATCTCACTGCAGCGTTCGCTCGACTTGTTGTTATTATTATTATTATTATTATTATCATCATTATTTATATCTCACTTTTGATTTTTGTAAAGTTCGCGCGCTCCCGTGTCGGCAGGGTGAATGCCCGCGTCTGCGTGCACGCGTCCCGATTCGAGCGCCAACTTCACACGGCCGGCTTTGGGCAAACGGAGGGGACCCGAGCTCTGCTGCTCCGCGCGGTCCAGCATGAAGTCTGCGGAAGAAGGTGTGTGCGCGCGCGGCTGTCTCTCTCGCTCTCTCTCTCTGTGAGTGTGTGTGTGTGTGTGTGTGTGTGAGAGAGAGAGAGAGAGAGCATTGCATATCACCTGCTTTAAACTCAACCTGATGCTGATGCATTGTGTTATTATTAACATTGAATAATCCTCTAGTACATGGAATAGGATTAAAAGAAAACAGACTTTACACGATTCATGGAATAGAAGATGAATAAATAAACTTTACACTTTGGCTAAGGATGCAACAATGTACAGTATTCTGCTGGACAGTACAGAGGACAGGACTGATAGAATGACGAGACATAATGAGACTCCACACTTTGGTTGTGCTTTACAGAAGGAAACACAAGTTAGGAATAAAAATAGAGCAGGCTTTTTAAGCATGTTCACACTGATTAACTATTAATGACCGATTGATGCACTCATATCCGAAGTGCAGCTATTTAAACGCAGAGGTGAGACCGTAGAATTATTATATTATCTGCTGCTGTCAGAAAAGTTTTGAGTTTCGAAATACAATAAAATCACAAATAGAATCACTGCAATACTGTACGTCGATAAGCTGCCTAATGCAACTAACGCAGGCAAGACTGTGTTGTGAGACGTACAGATTAGAATAGACTTTAGGTTTGTAGTTCATTTTATAAGAAAGTTTTCATTGGGACTGTACAGTAAGTGAGATGTTATTGACTGAATAATACAATCGCCTTATATAATGAAATGCGCTGGAGATGTTAGGAGCGTCATTCCATTAAAGCTGCTTTAAAACGGATAGAATTAAACATAGATGAAAGTTTGGATTATTGTTATATAGTATTGTAAAAATGCAATTTGTTTTTTAAATTAAATTAATTTACTTTTGAAATTTACTGGCATCAAATTATTATTATTATTATTATTATTATTATTATTATTATATAACAGCTTATATTGTTACTTTAAATGAGAATAGAATACAATAAGAAAAGAGAAAATAATAGAATTGAACTGCAGTTGGGATTCATTTCATGTTGATGTCTTTTGAAATCCAGTTTGTCTCTCTCATGCGTTATCATTAATAGAACCTGTCTAGTATAGTCAACGCGACTATACTGACCTGTCCTGTTATAACTCCATATTAACATAGTTACGTTGAATTTGATTAGAAAAGAACAGAACAGACTAAAGATGCAGTGTTTATTAATTTCCTATAAATTTCTTTATTCGTGTATTATGAATTGTAAAACCTAATAGATCCAGTACCGGTTTATGGAATTGAAAGTAGAATAGAATGCAAGTGGTTAGCACTGTGACCTCACACCTCCAGGGTCAAGGGGTAGAGTCCCACCTTCGGGTCTGACGAGTTTCCATGATCTCCCTGAGCTTGGATTGGTTTACTCCAGGTACTCCAGGTACTCCAGTTTCCTCCCACAGTCCAAAGACATGCAGATTAGACTAACCAGCCTTTCCAAAATGTGTGTGTGTGTGTGTGTGTGTGTGTGTGTGTGTGTGTGTGTGTGTGTGTGTGTGTGTGTGTGTGTGTGTGTGCACTTGTGTGCCCTGCGACGGACTGGCACCCAATCAAGGGTGTACCTTGCCTAGTCCCTTGGGATAGAGTCCAGGCTTCCTGTGACCCGTTATAGGATGGAGAATGAGTGAGAAAGTGAGTGAGGATAGAATAGAATAGAATTGAATAGGATAGTTATGCAGTCATTTTAACTTCTTCCTAAATGTTTATTTATTTATTAGTAGTACCATTACTAATGGATTAACACTGAAACCTAATAATGGCAGCCACAATATTGATATTAGAATAGAATAGAATTCTTATCAATTTCTTTGCCCTCTTTCAGTTCCTTTGTTCGTGCGTCATCAATCCTGAAACTTAATAGAGCCAATGACACTATATTGCATTTGAATGGTGGTGTCGTGGTTAGCACTGGGGCCTTGCAACTCCTGTGTCGACGGTTTGATTCCCTCCCTGAGTCTCTGTGTGTGGAGTTTGCATGTTCTGCCCCTGCTTGGTGGGTTTCC
The DNA here is from genome assembly GCA_011419295.1 of Clarias macrocephalus. NCBI lineage: Eukaryota > Metazoa > Chordata > Actinopteri > Siluriformes > Clariidae > Clarias > Clarias macrocephalus. Next base: position 8,388 of record JAAGKR010003729.1, read on the forward strand.
TCCAGATGCTCTGGTTTCCTCCCACAGAACGGAGACATGGAAAGTAGACTGATTGGCCTAATGAAATCCACGTAGTGTGTGTGTGTGTGTGTGTGTGTGTGTGTGGTGTGTGTGTGCTTGCGCGCCCTGCAATAGATTGGCACCCCGCCCAGGGTATACCCTGCCTCGTACCCGGGATAGGCTCCAGGCCTCCCATAACCCTGTGCAGGACAAGCGGTATACAGTAGAGAGTGAGTGAGTGAGAATATAATAGAGATGCAGTTTTTCTTAATCAATTTCCTGTCGAATCCTTTATGCATGCATTATTCATAGTGAATCACAAGAAAGGTAATGCCGATATATTGCATTTAAAGTGGAACAATAACAGAATAGAATAGAATATAAATGCAGTTTGTTCTATTGTTCTGTCAATCCTGTTAGTAATACAATACTGTAACCGAATACAGCCAGTGCCACTATATTGACTTTAGTGTAGAATAGAAAGAAAAATAATTAACATCATGTTCATACTTTTAATTGAATGTTTAATGTTTTTTTTGACTAATTAATGGCGTGATATTCGAACCCCGGCAAGCTGGATGCATTAATAGAATCATAAACCTCTGGTTACATTCAAATAGAAAATAGAAATGAACAGAATATTACTAGAACGCGTGTGCTGTGTAGCCGTTAATGAGTCGCTCCTTTCTTCATGCTGTCAGTCATGAATCCGCAAGCAGTCTGTTATAACACCTACGATTTATTTATTTATTTATCTTATTTATTTATTTATTTATTTTGCATCGGTGCACAGCTGTTACGGCCACAAATAGAACGGCCCGTGCCTGTGATGGTTGCATCAATGTGTTGCAATATTGCTGCCTCAGTTTTCTTTCTGTCTCTTTACTCGAGAGTCTTGAGTTTCAGCTGGGATCAGTACAGGAGTGCAGACTCGACATCGCATCATTCGCTCGTAGTCGAAAGCTCGGCGTGGTGCTACGGGAATGCGTATCGAGGGATGATGGATCTCCGTCTCGTACGCTTACTCCAGTAACTAAAGCGCACTGATGTCATGGGCTGTGCGTCGATTTGGGGTTCCTTCTGTCTGTACGTGTGGTTTGGGGGATTGCATTACTGTGGCGAGGGGAGCATGATTATTCGTTTCAGCCCTCTGCTTTTAAGCCTCATAATTGATAGCAGACTGCTTGGTTTGGGTATGCATGTGTGTCGCATCAGCACTTGAGCCCACGTGTGGGTGTGTGTGTGTGTGTGTGTGTGGGTGTATGTGTATGTGTGTGTGTGTGTGTGTGTGCGTTGTCTCAGTGCTTCAGCCTGCTGACGACGGCAGTTTTCTGCACCCCTCTTCCCATGTTGTTGCCCAAACCTCTGTCTCTGATACCCATAATTTTGCCAGACGCAGAGCTAAGAGGCTGACTCTCCCCAAAAGTCAGTCCAGTGGATAACTGTTAAAAAGAAGAGAGAGGGGAAAAAAAAAGAAAAGAAAACCTCCATGCTCTCCTGTAGGCCACTTTGCATAAGGTAAAATTCCATCCATAGGGCCGACTTCTGCTTTATTTCCCCATGCGTTCATGCATGTGGTGGACGGCTACGCAATCTACAATAGCTCACTTCCCTGTCAAGCAGCTCCGCTGAGCTCGAAATGCAAACACGCCATGCCACGAGGAGAGAAAACCCCGTGTGCGTGATGTGCATGTAGGCGACGTGCGCAGCCGTCGCAGCTACCTGATGCTCTTTTCTGCAGAGTGAATCACAGAGTGCCTCAAAGTCGAAAAAGGAACTAGTAAGGGGGCGGATCTGGCTGCGAGAGAACCCTCAGAATGAGGCGGCAGGTGTTTTTTTTTTTTTTTTTTTTTTTAACAAGAGTAAGGAAGAGATAAGAGCTCTGGTTTGACTGAACAGGATGTCAAAAGCCACTGCACTGCTCTGCTCGAGGAGCTGCTGATACACAGCGGCGCTTACACACTCCTTCCCGGAGACGCCGAAGATGGGATCCGGCCATAAAGAGCCAGAGTTTGATTTCAGCTTTCTGTTTGAGTACGGCAGCCGAGGAGGAGAGATGGAAATGGAGAGAGGTGTGTTGGGCAGGTGGCAGTGAGAGATAGACAGAGAGAGAGAGAGAGAGAGAGAGAGAGAGAGAGAGAGAGGAGTGTGTGTGTGTGTGTGTGTGTGTGTGTTTGTGTATGTGTGTGAGTGGATAAAGTGTCAATGAGTGAATCTATTTTTTATTTTGACAAACTTTGAGTCAGAAATACTTTATTTACTTTATTCATTTATCTCTGCAAAGGATTAAAAATGATGTTTATTATTTATAAATTTTGAAATATTTAAAATTTTTAATTTATTAATTTTTAATTATGTTCCACCTTTTGGACACATTTTATTCCTATTAATTTAAAAACAGTTGCTTTGTGCTGTTTTGTTGGTTTGTGCTTGTGTGTGATTGTAGATGGATAGAAAAAGAAACAGAAAGAAAGAGAGAAAGATTTTATATATATCATACTGCTTTAAATTGCTTTTTAGCTTTTTTTCATTCTTATTATTTTTTGTTACCACAAAATCTATTGAAGAGTGACAGCATTTTTTTTTTCAGTGTATCTGCTTCTGGAAATAGTCTGTCACACACTAATTTTAGTCATTCTGCCCACGCATTCTGTGGTGCATGACAGGTTCATCGTTTCACGTGGTGCCCTGGTTGCGTATCGCTGCAGTTAGCAAATATAGATTGAGGTGAAGGGGCCGGCCACAAGAAAGCGTCACTGCTCAAACAGAACGCAGTGTTTTCTTTAGAAACCTGAATGAGTACGAAGACAGGGTCATGATGGGGACGTTTTCTTTTTACTCATTTATTCATTTCGTACTCTTTAGATCCGGGTTCGCATGTAAGCAGGTTTTGAAATAACTGCTACAAATGATCATTAATCCTGGGGTGGTGGTTGGAATTTATTATCTTTGATATTTTGTGTTAACCAATCTTTAAATATATGTAAGAAGATGCGTATAATAAAAGATATAGTAATTTTGTTGGATATAACCAGCCTTCTTATCTCCTTGAGCTGACCTTATATACGTTTTTACTTTCCTTATGATACTCATGTGAAAAAAATATTCCATGCCCCAAACTTTCTATATCTTTCTCTAATAGACAAGCCAGATGTTGTACTTTTGTCTTTAACTTATCATCTTTTCTTTTTTGCAGAGGCTTTTAGCTATGCACCAAACGTGAGTCTGTCTCTCCCACTTGGCATGGCCAACCCCTGCCTGGCATCCCAGTACCACAATCTTCAATCAAGCCCCGTTATTTCAGTCTCATCATGCCACCAAGCAAGCTACGGACTCCACGAGAGCGCCATGGCTCCCAACTACTACTTCCCCGGGCTTCGTCCCAATGGTGCGCCCCCTTTGGAGAGGCCACGGATCGAGATAACGTCCTACGGCCAGATGCCCGAGGAAGAGGTGGAACAGAGTGGCACCATGGGCCCTGTGGCGAAGCGAGTCAACATTGTGACCTTGACCTTGCCAGGCGCTGATGGGTACCGTGACCCGAGCAGTCTGAGTCCGGCAAGCAGCTGCAACTCCGACGCCTCGTTCGAGTCTGGTTTCTACAACTATGAAAATTCACCCCAAAACTCACCCTGGCAGTCACCGTGTGTCTCGCCTAAAGGATCGGCCTCTTTGATGCTGTCTTGCCCACCTCATGGGCACGCCGCTGGGCCGTCCCCTCGTCAGTCCCCTTCCAACTCCCCCAACGAGGAAATCGGAAGTCACGGCAAGCGGAAGTATAGCTTCAACGGCACTCCTTATGGGCACGCGCCAGGCATCTCGCCCAACCATTCTCCCGGGGCGTCGCCTCAAGGTTCGCCAAGGATCGAAGAAAGCTGGCTGGGAACCACTAACCAGTACACCAATTCAGCCATCGTGGCAGCCATCAATGCCCTCAGTACAGACGGCTTACCCGATCTCGGAGACGGCGTTCCCAACAAGAGCCGGAAGACCAGTGTAGAGCACAATTCCAGCATGAGCCTGAAGGTGGAGCCGGCGAACGACGATGCAGGCACGGAACTAGGCCAGGAGGACTATACCAACTCCAACCGCATGCCGTTCAAGAAAGAGAGCTATTGCTCAGGATTCCTGGATGTGCCACCTCACCCATACTCATGGCCCAAGCCCAAACCTTACCTCAGGTACCAGAGAAATAGTACACAATCTGTTTAAATATTTGAGGTAGGATTATTGACACATGGACTTCAGACGCATGGTTATAGAGTTTATGATTAATTTGAGTTTACAGGCAGACAAGGTCTCCACCTTGGTGTCCAAAATAAAACCAGTTTATTCTACTTAGTCGATTCCTATATTTATTCTAAGAGTAAATTTATTCATAGCAGTATGGGACAGGAGACGTATTTCATGAGATCACTTTTCAAAGGGTTGCGCAATGCATTGTGGGCCAGTTCCTATAGCGACCCACACATAAACACTCCCCAACACATGACTTTATTATTTTGTTGTTTTTACTGTTTTTAACAGGCCTCTGGGTCCGCCTGTGGTCATAGTGCACGAGTGTGTGTATGTGTGCGCGAACTTTCCTCCGCCGGCACACTTTCCTGTCGGAAATCAAGTGTTTGAGGGTGATAGTGCGGAGCAGGAAGTGATGGTGTCAGTCCTGGTGGTACTGGCTGCAGATTCCCCTTCCCTCTCAGACGCATTAGGGCGATAAAGGGAAGATAAAAATGCAGATAAAAAGTACAGAGGAAGGCCGGTTCGTTTCGGGTCAGCGAACACACCGAAAGTTCCAAGAGGATGCCTGAGATTGCGTCCGTCGGTGTTGATTTAGGTTGCATCGTCCAGGCATCCGGGCGTGTTGGTTTTTTTATGTTCCGTCAGTGTGCGTGCTTTGTGTGACTTTTCACGTGGGAACGTGTTCTCCCATCTCGTACTCTCTCAGGATAACGCTGAATCACGAACACAAGACAAAACTAAATTTCAATGTATTTATTCAATCTTTTTATTTATTTATTTATTTATTTTTTTGAGGAAGCCATTTTTTCGAATTGATATTATACTTGAATGAAGTTTCATAATTTTGGTGGAACCGAATTTATCCACTTAAAAGCACGAGCGCTTTTGTGGAGACCCGGATTGATGAGCTGTCAGATCGTGATAGAACGCATGGAACACTTTAAATGGAGCGCATGCTTCTTTCATTAATTCTTCTAAAAGAAAGAAAGAAACAAACAAACAAACAAAAAAAACCCTCTACAATTAGCTGCCAGACTTTTAAAATTAAGTATGTCAGACTGTGACTACAACAGATTAGATTAGAGACAATGATGAAACGGAGGGGTCCTGGTCCCATGCGCTCGCCAGAGCAGGCCCGAAAAATCTGGTTTCACTCATCCGATTAATGCCTGCAAGACTGTCTGCGAGTGGAGTGTGTGTGTATATGTCTATGTGTGTGTGTGTGTGTGATGCATAAATCTTGATGAAGTGCTCTGTCCTCTGATTTGGCAGCCCGTCCCTGCCGGCTCTTGATTGGCAGCTGCCGTCCTGCTCAGGTCCCTACAATTTGCAGATTGAGGTACAGCCCAAATCCCACCACCGTGCCCACTATGAGACGGAGGGCAGCCGAGGAGCAGTGAAGGCCCTGTCAGGAGGGCACCCAGTGGTGCAGGTATGATAACCTTTCTTCTGCTATACAGAAAATCTTACAAGAGAAAACATCTACCGTCGTTTCTGTCTAATCAGCCTCATGGATTGAGCCAGTCAAGATAGTTCTTCACTCATCAAAAGAGCGTCACTCATCTAAAATAAGCACAGCAGGGCTTGTTCTGTATGAAGATTTACAGGAAGCAACAGTTGTTTGATAGAAAATAGTTTCTATGAAAGTAGAAAAATTTTGAAGCAGGAAAATAGAACAAACTAAAACAGAAAAAGTTTCAGGCTTTTTTTTTTTGTTTGCAGTAATTCCTACATAGTGTCTGTGAAAATGCTCTTACTTTCACTATTAAACTGCGAGTATAAGTTACATTATTAAATTGAGGAGGGCATGTGGGACAAGGATGTTACTAATGTGAAATTATTATTTATCTGCTTTTAAAATAATTTAATAATAATAATAATAAAGTTTCGACACACCTTCTCATTCAAAGAGGTTGAATTTGTATTATGGCAAGAAAAAAGCAGCCAAGTAAAGAAAAACGAGTTTCCATCATTACTTTAAGAAATGAAGGTCAGTCAGTCCGAAAAATTGGGAAAACTTTGAAAGTGTCCCCAAGTGCAGTCACAAAAAGCATCAAGCGCTACAAAGAAACTGGCTCACATGCGGACCGGCCCAGGAAAGGAAGACCGAGAGTCGCCTCTGCTGCGGAGGATAAGTTCATCCGAGTCACCAGCCTCAGAAATCGCAGGTTAACAGCAGCTCAGATCAGAGAGCAGGTCAATGCCACACAGAGTTCTAGCAGCAGACACGTCTCTAGAACAACTGTTAAGAGGAGACTGTGTGAATCAGGCCGTCATGGTAGAAGATCTGCTAGGAAACCACTGCTAAGGACAGGCAACAAGCAGAAGAGATGCGTTTGGGCTAAAGAACACAAGAAAGAACACAAGAAATAAAACTCGCTGAATGAGAAGGGGTGTCCAAACTTTTGGTCTGCATATTAGTACCTGGAATTATTACTGCCTTTACTCTGAAATGAAGAAACTGTTTTATTACACATGACTTTCTCAGTGTTCTTTATAAAATGTCTGGCTGACCATCTGAGCTTTAAATAAAGGTAAACATACTGTACATTTGAGAGTGACAGAAAGAAACAGAGAGCGTGTATACATCTGTGAGTGACATGCTGGTGTGTATGTGTTATTAATGGCGCGTGAAGTCCGAAGTCAATCGAACTACGCCGTTTCTAGGAGCGAATTGCAGTGGCGCATATTATCGCAATTACTGTATGGTGAGAGCACTGCCTCTAACTATTGTGCTTGGCAGGGGTTACAGGACCCACGTCACTCTCACCTGCATTACCTAACACGAAAAAAAAAAAAAAGCGCTCTCTATTTTTCTCCGTCTTGAACTTGCCCCCTAATTCCCGTCTCGGTTTATCCAAGGTGGAAAGTGCACTTGAAAGTGCAACGCAACATGTGTGTGTGTGTATGTGGTCGGGAGTGACGCGCGTGTGGCCGTGAAATCAATAATGTAATACATTCAGACGCAGACACACTGGCGCGGTGCTGCCGTCTCTTGGTAAAGGCAGTAGTCAAGGCATTGCAGCTGTTTTCCAAACCCTTATTTTCTCCCCAGTCGAACACGGGCACTTTCACTTCCCAGCACAGCAGTTGCCGCCCAGCCAGTTTCAAACCTAATTCATCAACTCTCAGGTGTTATTTATAATCCATTTCCTCCCCCCCCTCACAGTAGAAGTCATGTCTCGATGCTGAAGTTGAATTTGTTAACACGGGCCTGCAGGGAGGTAGACGTTAACCAGTGTAGCCTGTCACATGGCTGCGATTGACTAAGACTGCCAAGAGTGCCATCCATCTCTCATGGGTGTTGTAGCATTAGTAACAAATAAGCTGTGGCTTCCACTACATCGCCAAAAGTAAGTGAACACCTGACTGTCATGCTCGTATGTGTTACTTCCCCGAAAGTTTTTATATAACGTCTTTCATGCTATTGTTCTAAGATTTCCCTTTCCTGAACCTAAGAGGCTCAAACCTGCTCCAGCATGACAATGCCCCCCCACCCCCCCCACCCCCCCCCCCCGTACAGCTCCATGAACACAATGGTGTAAAAGAACTCAATTGACCTTCACAGATCCCTGATCATACTCCATACCGAACCCCTTCGAGATGAACCGGACCACTAACTGCTCCATCCAACATTTGGAGGCCTGACCTCACTAAGGCTTTCGCAGCTGAATGAGCACAATCGCAATAACATCTCAAAATCAAATGAAAAGCCTTTCCAGAACAGTAGAGGTTATTATAACTGTATAAAACATGTACTGTAGAATGGGATATAAAAAAAAATAAAATAAATAAATAAATAAATTAAAAATAAATAAATAAATAAAAAAAACAGATCTGAGTGCTGTGATCAGGTGTCCACAAACTTTTGACCATATGGTGTATTCCAGTCTCCGTTCAGCTTCATACAACAACCACAGACTGGTTTGTTTCCATTTTCATTTTTTCTATTTTAAACCAGTAGAATTCCCATTTTGGAGTGTGTTTTAGTTGTACAATGTGATCCGCTTTTCTCGGGAAGAACGAAAGTTGAAAAATACCACGTCTGTGACGCCCTTGGTCTTCCGTGCTCGCGTTGTTATCATGCTTCAGCTTTTACTTTTCTTCACTGTGATTTAATGCCCAGTTTGGGGAAGATATACGAGGGCTTTCTTCAGCCTGCTGCCTCTCGAGCAGACAGCAGAAGCTTACTCGCTGCTCTCGCTTGTCTGGGTTAGGCAATCCGGTCCAGTGAGAGAGAAGTGCTGTAAGAAAGGAGCTTCAGCTTAGTCATGCTTCAACTCTTGCCAACATTTATCGTACAGTAGATGATCCAAAGCTGAGAGTAGAGTGGGTTGTAATTTTCGACTCCCCCAACCAACCCCTGTACTTACTTACTTACTTACTTACTGACTTATTTACTTTCCTTGCCTGAGCATCGTTCACATCATGGCTGCCAGGGTAAGGCAGTAATGAAGAGCAGGCTTTGGGCGGGTGGGTGGCAGCCATGGAGAACGGCAGCAGGGGGGATGAGGGAAGGGGGTGTGGGGCGCAGGGAATCAACAGGCAGCCAGCTGAGGCTCGGCAGAGCTCCTTCCCCTCTGGGACCCTATGCTTCCTGCTGATTAAGGACCCTAGGCACAAGTGGTGCTCCTACAGAGGAGTAGGGCATGATAAGGGGCAAAGAGAGACAGGAGACCCACAGCCCAGCTGATGCTTCCAAGCTGCGTCTCCAGGGGCATTCGTCTCATTGCTTGTGTAATTTCTGTTGAGGCAGTCATCTCTCAGAAGCGCTCCCAATTCAATCTATGAGCTGACACGCATTCCAAAATGTTTTCCTTCATCCAGCAACACACATACTGTACACACCTACACATTGTATTGTGGTGGTGACACAACTTTCCTGTAGAGTAGCATTGAAAAAACAAGAATACAAACAAAGTGGTAGCCACCAGTGGCGCCCATCCCTTGTCAAACAGAGCCACACACATCACACATCATTTGTATAGCGATCACATGGGGTTTGTATTTAAATTTTCTGTCATGTGACGCAAACAGCTGGAACACCAACAAAAAAAAAAAAAAATGGCGGCAACCCCCTTCTCCCCTCGGCATACTCATTAGTTATCATCGAGGTTCTGCCGTAATGAGCCGAGGTGTTTTTCTAACCCTTTCACCGCTGCCAAACGCACAGACTTCCCTTTGTTTAGGAAAGTTCCTTTCCTAGAGGTGACATCACTCTCCCTATACACTGCACCACTGGCAGACTGGAGACCAAGGCTTACCGGAGATGCCCCATGTTGGTAGACATCTCCTTCCCCCTCTTAGACAAGGATACTGCCTAACCTGGCTAACCGCTCCCACATTGTCCCACATTGCCAGTATCCCCGATCCCCTTGCCGCTTTTATTTCCCAGTATGGCTTTTTATGAAGGAAGCTGACCCCTGTAGCCACTTTTTCCTCTTTACTAACTACTGCCAACCGCAATACTATTGGGGCGATGTCCGTCTGTGGAAAAGGCACACTGCCGCTCGAAATTCATTGCCAACATCTACATGATGGTTTTCGGAGGCATTCTAAGAGGAATCTCAAGGACTACCTTTGAGGGAATGAGCACCTCGAGAATGATGGGTTTTCCATCAATCTGAAATGAATATTGTGAGTGTTTGCCAGTGACTGAATTACATGGAACTATGTTTTAAAAACTCTTGAAGACCGAAGTGTGACTCAGTTAGTATTCCCATAAGTTACAACTATTTTTTAATGGTTTAAAAACCTGGCATTGGTTAAACTTTAGAACTGTACCTGAAAGCCAGGGTGATGGGGAAACCTGATTCCCTTTCGGGTAGAGAGAGAGAGAGATTCTCTGTTTTGGGTACTACTTACCAAAGCCTGAGGTTTGGATGAAGAAAAGAAACGCATTAAAGATCAGAGATGTTCTCTTTGAACACATGTTTCTTCAGTAAATCTACTGGAATCACCATGAAGCATGGTTGACAGCTCTATCAAAAAAATAATAATAATAAATAAAAAAAATCAAGGAAGCAGCACATTGCAAATAATTACTGTCTCGTGTTTATTATGTAAAGATCCAGTAATCACTCCGTGCCCAGATTTTTTTTTTTTTTTTTTTTTTTTTTTGAGGGGCTCCCCTTACTCAAGACCTTGGTATTGGGAAACCACTAATTGCAACCATGGAGTAACTTAAAGAATGCTGTGCGACGGCAACATTTTCATTGGTCTGAGGTGCTGACCACAGATTTATGAGGTAAGGCATCGTTGGCCGCCACTTAGATCACGGGGCACTGGAATCCTGCACACGTCAGTGTGTAGCGTTTGGCAAGGCACTCCTGTTCTAAGATGTTTCTTTTTAAGCCATCGATTTATACAGTGCTCATGATCTCTAGGATCTCTAGGATCTTCGGTCTAGACACGGGACGCTTTAAACGTTGGCCCTCAATGACATTCGTTTTGCATTTGCATTTTAATACCCACCACAGTCTATTGTCACTCTGCCGAAAACCATAAAAGTGACACTGATTACTGAGGCAGCCAATTACAATGAAGCTACACACACACAGACATTTAGCAAATCCTATGTGAATCAGCCGAGCTAATAAAAGAGACTCTAGGGTGGAGAGAAAAGACTTAGATGAGTGTAGATTTAATTTGGTACAGAGAGGCCTCTCCGGGTGACTGTCAGCGCCTATGAGCGACTGTGATAATGGACCATGGTCCCCCTCCTTCCTTCCCTCCAGCCTTGCTCTCTCTCTCTCTCTCTCTCTCTCCCCCTTTCTACGCCACGTGGACTAGACCAGTCATGACATTCCTACTCACCACCGCGGTGAGTACAAGAGACAGAAACGAGAGCGGGAAGAAGTTCGAACTAGTTACATAATGTTAAGTAATAGAGAGAAAGAAAAAGTGAAAACGTAGCTCTCTGATGTCACCACTCATGAGCCTCTCATTTCCTTAAACAAATGTGCCCATTGCAAATCCTGAAGCTGGGTGACCCAGCAGGGCTGATATGTTTCCAGAGAGGACGTTTCACTAATACCTGATGTAGGAAGGCTGCCGCTGCAGAGCATGTCATGTGCCGTATTAGTTATGCGTAATAAGAGCACATTTCCTTGGTAATTCTGTTGATTTATACAGTACCTTGGGCCTCCTAATCAACTGGCAACGTACTGTAGGTAATATGGAAACAACTATGTAGAATGAGTTGCCTGTTTATTATTTATTAGATCTGTAAACCTAATAAACTGGCAAATCAGCGTAAAGTAGGAACAGACCGTGAGTACAAGAGATTTTGGCTTTCTCACAGGCTGACACTCAGACCTCTCTGATGCAAAACAGTTGGTAATATGCAGAACTCGGTCAGAGGAACTTACGATCCATGATTTGATTTCAGATTCCTGGTTTGAAACGTGAGGTTGCCAAGGTGGACGGGCTACGTCTAGTTTGGTGGAACTTCTGTCTAATCCTTACTTCCTTTGTAACTGATTAAAATGTGTAAGATTTTAACAGCAACAAAACGATAAGATACATAAAAAAATCAAATTGTTAGCTTAATACAGACATCTACTAACAGGTGTAGTTTGTCAAAGGGGTATGCTAGAAGCCCTTTATACAATCATGTGGCCGCAATACAATGCAGAAAAATCATAATACAGATACAGGTCAAGTGCTTCCGTCAAATGTCAGAATGAGGACAAGTTGGCAGAGCTCTTGGTCCCAGACAGGTGCCGAACCCCAGGGATTTTCATGCACGACAGTTTGTCAGTGTGAAAAAGAAAAACCAAAAATGCTTCGAAATGAAGTGGGGGGACATGTGTTTAGGAGATAAAAGCGCAAGGTCTTGTTAACTCGAACAACCACTTTTTACAACTTTGGTAAGCTACAACGGCGGAAGACCACATTGGGTTCCACTTCTTTCAGCCGTGAACTGGAATCTAGACAGTTGAAGATTAAAAACCTTTGTATATAGGTGTGCCAAATATGTCAGCAGTCAGCGGGAATAATTACGACACATCCCAAAATCCAGACAGGTTATAAGCATTTCCCACAATTTTCAGCAATAGATCTTAAATTAGCTTATTAGCAACATATCTAAAATTAAATTTAAAGGCATTCTTTTCTATCATTTCCTCAACAGGCCTAATACAGGTCTCAGAGCTTCATCTAAACATCAAACTCCGTTTATTTCACTCCTTTTCCAAATGCACTGTTTCAGTGTCTCTCTAAATGAGCTACGACTGAGCCACACCTCCCAGAGAACAGCAGGGTGTCTTCTTTTAGACCCACCCACTAAAAACGACTATTGAATTTAGCATAATACTGTATATCTTCTTTAAGTAAAAGATTTTTGTCATATAATGGCCTGTATAAAACAAAATCAGAATTAGGCACCAACAGACGGTTTGGACAGTCGTTTCATGGATTTCATGGCGTATTTTAGAAGCGTGCAGATGAAGACAGTAAAGAGAGAGAGAGAGAGGGAGTGCAGGAGAGTAACACATATGGTAAGTCAATCTAGGGAGTTTGCCCAAGGGGGACAAAAACACGTTACGTTACTTTCAGGAAGACCAGCGTCACTGCAAGTTACCTGACCTCATTCATCACTTCCTTTTTGTGCATGAGGTCACTTTTGCTTTGAATGAAGCCAGCCATGGTTGTGGCCCTACACCACTAGACCTGTGAGTTCAGAAAGCATTTCCCTTAGACACATAAAAACTGAGGTAATGCCTGGTCGAAAGAACACACAGAACCATGGCAGTGCGCAATGACTATAATCCCGTGTTATAAGCCGGTAAGGCAAAGGAAGAAACGCCTGATTTTTTTTCTGCACTATTTAAAAGACCATTTTCCGATTACATGTTTTGATCAAGTGCACAATAAACACAAGCGCAACATTTTCCCCTTTTCATCATTTGTCTAGAAGTTCTTGGTAGCGCAACAGGCCTGTAGCTAATTAGCTGCGGTGACACAGCGAGTAAAATATAATAAGCAGAGCGAGTGCCTCTGGTGAGATCACCTTGGAGATAAAGTGCTCTCTAGAGAAGCGAGGACTTCAAGAAGCCCCTGACCCCAGCATGCCTTGTTGATGACAAGCATATGTGACTAGCGTTCAGGGTCAGGACATCTGTTGAGACTCTGAAAGGAGGAAAAGAGCCAGGAGTGTGGATAGATCATAAGCCAACAATTGCTGGCATAAAAATGGTCATTCTTAACCATTCAGCTCATTGATTGACGTTGAGAATGATCTTCTAGTAAAGAATGGGTTTTGCATTGAGAATGATTATTCATCTTGGATAACTTATCGTGCTTGGAAATCCATTCATTTTTAGAAAATATATCGTCCGAAAGCCTTATGTCAGTTTCTGAAGTCTGGTCACAATGGCCTCTTTTTAGTACAGAAGATTGCGTCAGATGAGACGCAAATTGTACATAGCAAATTAAATGCTATGCTTTTTTTTTTATAACGCAGTTTTCTTTGTCTCCGGACATGGCCTCCAATCGTTCAGGACCTTCCTTCAACCATCCAAGGGGCCACTTGTTAAAAAAACAAAAGAAATCAAATAATACAGCTCTTGAAATGGCTTTTTGGGGGTTGGTGTCTCCAGCGGTCTACATGGGACAGTAATGATGGCAGGAGGTCATACAATGTAGTAAAATGGGAGTACATTCGTTCATGTTCAGTAAACCTTCTCCTGGTCTGGCCAGGGTCACAATGTGAGACAAGAATACACCCTGAATGGGCACTTGGGGCAATCCACTTACCAGCATGTTTTGTTGGAGCCAGAGATCGGAGGAGCCAACACACCTGAAAGAAGGCCATACTGGACCTGAAAGAATGTCTGAAAAATCTTCATAGACTATAACCCAAGCTCTGGATCGACCCAAGCTAAATGTCTAAGGTGCCACCATAAATGCCAGAAGTGTCAGTTACAACTAAGGGGAGGACTGGTCTGGGAAAGGATCTTGACTTTTATTATTATTATTTTATTTTTTTCCAGTAGTTGGCAGGGATTTCCAGTAATGCCTCATTCTCACTCCTCTTCTGGTCCATTTTTTGAAAAAAAAAAAAATACCCCAATCCTCCCTGACACCCCCACACACACCCAAACAGGGGTAATTATATAAGCATTAATCAGATTATGTCATAGGTTACATGTGGTCTACATTCTCTTAGATGACTCAGTCTGTTAAATAAGCAGATCCCCTATTATTTAGCCTGACATCCTTACCGTTTTGACTCGGTCACCAATTGAAATTTCATAAGCCCTGGACCTGAAACTGCACAGTTTGGATTTACCACATGGACTTTATTTTGACAGGTCGTTCTTATTTGCTTTCAGGGCAATTGAGCATGTGGCCAGTAAACCCCAATTGGATTGAGTTTTGGAGGTTAATGGTAGTGTTTTCCTTTTTACTGTTTTTAGGGTGCAGTCCAGTCGCCCACCCACAATGTAGGGGATAAAGCCATGCACCATTGAAAGATCTGGTTACACCAAAGTCTATTCGGTTGTACCATTACGGTTACACCAAAGCCGCAGTCGCGATCCGCACATCCAGTATGTACTGTAGTTCATATTACGTTCATGCAACATTTAGAGCCACAGTAATAAGTGTACATTTACAGATCTACAGCAAACTTAACACATTGACATACTGTACAGTACGTTGGCTCCCGCTTACAGAACAACCAGTTCTTCCCCCTGCCTGCGCTAAAGTGGTTTTTATTAGTGAGCAGAAGGGCTAAGTGGTAACCGGAGAGAGACAGGAAGTTGTACCTGTTTGAAGTAAGGGGTGCTGATTCTCTTGGTGCTTTTATCTCAGTGTGGCACCGTCGCTGGCTCTGGCCCAAAGCTTTGCCAGCCATAATGAAAATCATAACACTCATTGTGTTCCATGTCAGAAAGCCCCCAGGGCAGCATTATGGAGGCTAACAGCGTGTTAATAGCAAGTAATGCTCAGAAATGCTGCCGTCACCAAAATCTAACTCAATTGAATCAGGCTAACAATTGGGAACAAGAGTGCATAGATGTTTGGTGTCTTTCTTAGGCTTATTTAATTCCATTAAGTGTAAAATCAATAATTTCGAAGGGTTTTTGTAGAGTTTTTGTCCTGAACATTAGTGTGACATTTAAATGAATGGTATAGAGCCTATAGACACATTTACTAAGCTAAAAATGGGTTATGTCAGATCACAACAACTTAGTAATGTAAAAATGAGTAATGAAATTTTAGATCTTTATTATTACTTTTTATTAAAGATCTTTACAATCTTGTTCATTTCCCATTGAGTCAGTGTCTGCCGAAGACCCACTTCTCCATGGGCATCCTTTTTATGTTTACTGAGACATTTTCACAACGGGCAGCGTGACAGGACCAAACCTCCATCTACTTGTTCTGTATGTGTTACAGAACAAAGGCTCTGAAAGAGTTTCTGCTGCATAACCTCAAGAAAAAAAAAAAAAAAGATCAAACCTGTCTTTAAGAATATCCCCCAAAACCCCAAAGGGAACTCACTTAATTGGGCAAAGAGAACTAGGTCGAAGGTAATGTGGCTCGTCTCCAGCCCGACCAGGGAAACAAATACGGTGCTGCTAACACGAGCGAGCCTCTCTGAGGCTAAAAGCTATCATTAGGAAGCCTTAGCCACAGTGTGCTGAAATAATTACAGCACAGAAGAGATGGGGTTTTAAGAGTGGGCTTCTTTTAAGAGTTTTTTTTTTTTTCTTCTTCTTTTTTTTTTTTCCCGAGCTCACCTAGTTTCCTTTGTTGTTTTGCCAGCTCTACGGCTACATGGAGAGCGAGCCACTAACGCTCCAGCTCTTCATCGGCACGGCAGACGACCGACTTCTGCGACCGCACGCTTTCTACCAGGTTCATCGCATCACCGGGAAGACAGTCTCCACCGCCAGCCACGAGGCCATGCAATCGAACACCAAAGTGTTGGAGATCCCTCTGCTGCCTGAGAACAACATGAGAGCCATGTGAGTGTGTCCCATCTGTATGCAATTTTTATACATATTGTGGCACCACAGTATATACTGTACGTAGATGTACTGTGTGTCGGATATCTTTCTTGTACTAGATATACATCACAACAGTGAATCTACATGAAATAATCAATATCTAATATCTAAAGTTCAATCTCTCACCTTCTAAGGGAATTCCTCGGATCTCCCTAAATGGTCCCTCTGAGTGGATCCTTGAATCCCGAAAGGATTTGCCTTCCCTATTTACTGAGCAATTTACAATCTCTGCACCAGGATATACCCATTATACCATTATACTGTACATATACCCAGATCCCCGTCCTTCTGACAGGTCCAAGTCCAATGCTGATCCTACATTCGTCAATACATTTGTTGCTCCTTCCTGTATGAGTTATAGAGGTTTTGTCCCTAACACCTCCCCCCCCCCTCCCCCTCTCACCACTTCCACCACCTAGAGCTTGAATGTCCCTGGGGCTTTTACCCAGCACGCCGTCCAGCCAGCAGCACTCCTTGGCTTCCCTTCTCAACAGTTCCACTGGCTTTCATCCCAGCGGCTTCGAAGTAAAAGAAATAAGCCATCGAACCCAGACATTACATAACCTCTCTCACCTTCAAACGTCTCTCTTCTCTTTTGTTTTCTATGGTAATACGGCACTTGTCGAGGTTTACTGGCAAAACGCATCGGTTTCAAGTGAATACAAACCCCCACCCAGTACCAGCTTCATTTGTTTAAAAGAAAATTTGAACAAGCAGCGCTTAAGCAAACCCTCATTTCTACGTGCGGTAAGAAAACTGTCGTGGAAGTGTTATGAACAAATCAGACGGTTAACTGAATTACAGGAGGAGCAGACGTTCCTCTGTGTCCTGATGACCCGATAAGTCTTGGCTAGATTGTCTGTTGAAATGTCGGAGCAGTGAGGGGGATTTCTCCGGTCCAATCTCAGACAGGAAGGTGTGGGCTGAGAACCTTTTTTTTTTTTTTTCATTTAAAGGCCAGGGTTTGTGCAGGCTGGCTGATGTGGTCTTTCCATCCATAAGCAGGCTGTTGATAAGACACAAGCCAGTTTTATTATTTTATTTTTTTTTCCTCATAGATCCAGTTCAGTTTCTCCATCTCTCAGGAAATCCACGTCACCCAAATCAGGTCCATAAGCACTACAGCATTTCACAGTCTACGCTTGACGTCATGAAGGCATGTAAATGTACAATGAATTAAGCAAAACAGCAGCACAACTCAGTTCAGTCTGGATTTCAGAAACACGTTGGGATAGTTTTGTATTCCCTGAAATGCCATTTTTATGCAATAGAAGCATGAAAACAAGTCACGTTGGTATCCTGTGGGAGGTTTCGAGGGCGGCCTCAATCCATCCACCGAGCATGCAAGGTGTAAAGAGTGTCCCTAATTGGTCTGTGTCCACCGTGGAAGCAAATGAGGTCATTTCTTTCCCATCATTTCCCTTGTTTCTTAATTATATTGCTAAGAGAAGTATTAACATCGGAAAGAGCCTAGCGGTGGTTAAGACACGAGACACTTTTAACCCTGGTTTCAGGGAAATGTCTGTCAGCCCACACTGATGGTCTCCGCATCTTGCTTTCTTTTACAGACCATTATGCAATTAAAATATATGATCGCTAGCCATTTATATGATTCAATTGGCCATGAACTCTCATAATATATTCCAGTTCAAATTTGTTTTTGTTCTGAGGGTGACATCAGACACTGCTACTTATGTGCCTATGGTGGTGTTTTTTTTTTGTGTATTCAAGTTGTAACTGGCTGAACTGGTGGGGAAAATAGATTTGTGTAAAATTTGACATTTACCATGTTCCAGAAACTTGGCGCAAAACTCTGATATAAAATAATTGGAAGCACAAGCCACGTCCCTTGTGCATTCTCATTTCTTTTTTTATTTAATCAGCTCTGCTTTAGTTTTATTTATTTATTTGTTTTTTTTAAGCCAGCTTTAAACATGAGACATTTTTTCACCCAAATGTCTCATAAATATATATATATATATAAATTGAAGCTACTTGTACTGGTATAAGTTTTTTTGGGGCAGCCTGAATTAAGATGCTTGACCAACATTGAGAAAGTGTTTGCTGCCCAGTGTGCTTTTCCTCTGGAAACACAGTGAGAGTCACCAGAGATCCCCAATTCCATGGACACTGGGGAGGCAATTAAGCTAGTAGAGGGAAGTCCCTCTTCCAGGGTGTGAGGGCACCAACTGGGATAAAGACTTTGACCTGCTATGCCTCACCCTTACAAAGCCTAGCATTGTTCACGTCAGTCTTGATGTCATTGCTAGTCATGACAAACGGCCAGTACATGCATTAGTTCCATCACTTTGTCCAAAATGAGCCATAATGCTCACAAACTCCACTTAGTTTGGAGTCAATAAAAATTTCAATGCTCATTTTTTTTTTTTTTTTTTACATTTGTCAGTTTAATAGGTAAAATTTTTGGTTCACATCCCATTTTTTTTTATTCTTTCCGCATGAGTAGAGGAATTTATTAAGGAAACTCTTAATGATTTCCTATACTGTACTTCTTCCACCCTGCAGAATCGACTGTGCTGGAATCCTGAAGCTTCGAAACTCTGACATTGAACTGAGGAAGGGCGAGACAGACATCGGCCGCAAGAACACCCGAGTCCGAATGGTGTTCCGTGTCCACATTAACCAGCCCAATGGCAGGACTGTGTCTCTACAAGTTGCATCCAACCCCATAGAGTGCTGTAAGTATCCGTATGCAACAAAACAGCACAGGTATCGAGTGTCAAGACAAGACCATCGCACTGATCAATTGAGGAAATTGTTTTCTGCACAATTAATTGTAGGAAAATTGCAATATGGACCAGTGCAATTATATAAAAGCGAAAAAGCTGCAATTTGGTCAAAACATCCTCGGATTGTGATTGTACTAGCCTAGATAACTATCGCAAAATCGCAATCCCGAAATGTGTCAAAATAAGCAGAATCTTTATTCATTTTTTATTTTTTTAATCAAATTGTTCAGCCTAAGTAAAACTTTATTTGATTTATTTATTTTGTGTATTATGGTGCATTGACGCCAAGCAGTTTTCTCAAAATTTGGATGTAGATTTAGATCACCAACGGCCTAAGCAGAAGTGAAAGCATTTCTAAATGTGAAGAAAAAATATTCACTGAGACGACATGACGAAGAATCCTGACATGAACCAGATTTAAAAGAGCGATTATAAATCATCTCACTCACCGTCTTTACCGCTTTATCATGGGGGGGCGGGGGGGGGGGGGCTATCCCTAGAGACGTAGGGCACGAGGCAGAAGAGTACCCCCTGGATGGGGTGCCGATCCATCACAGGATTATAAATCATTACAGTTACAAACGTCCCCCCGCAAAAAAAAAAAATTTCAGTTTGACTATAATGTGATTAAGAGTTCTGCAGGATGGTCTTTAGCAGAATTTCTTAGGTACAGCACACGCAAAGATGATGAATCTTAATTGTTATTCGTAGGTGATCGTGTACAACCGTGCAGCTATTGAGTCAACAACATTATCTAAGCGATTAAAAGGTTTACAGTATAACAGCTATTT
Source organism: Clarias macrocephalus (assembly GCA_011419295.1). NCBI lineage: Eukaryota > Metazoa > Chordata > Actinopteri > Siluriformes > Clariidae > Clarias > Clarias macrocephalus. Next base: position 28,188 of record JAAGKR010003729.1, read on the forward strand.
GGTCAGTGTTTAGGTATTTACATCGGGCCAGGAAAAGGGCATTTTCCAGATGCAAAGATCATTTTCTAAGACATCATGGTTGGAGAAACTGGAGGTTAAAGAGGATGCGTTGTTACTTATTAAAAAACCATGATGTTATTCAGGTCTCTTTGCCATTCTCATAAATCTGCCCCGGTATAATAAACCTTCTCTACTTCCAGGGCAAACACATGGGCTACACCTTTCTCTCTTTTGTCACTCATAAATTAAGATTAGACTTTGCCAAAATCTTGATAAAAAAAAAAAAAAAAACATTTTGACGCTACATTTTCTGGCTGTGAAAACACACTTTGGTATGACCAAAACAAAACAGCCTTGAGCTTTGGCATTAAAAATTAACAACAGGCTGATGCTTAAGTAATCACTGACATGAGTTTGCTGATGAGGATAAAGAAACAAAACACACTGTCTAAGGAGCAAAAAGTGGCTATAAACATATGGAAATGAATTCATGAGAAATCCCCCCTTTGTAGTCATAGAAAGCTGAAGCATCGAGGTATGAATGGCATATAAAGGTCCAATTATTCATAACAATGCTTTTTTCCAGCCTTAAAGTTGAACTTTTTTTTTTGGCTTAATGAACATAGATTTTTTTTTGTTGGAATTAACTCAACACACTGCATTTTCAGTGTTAACCAAGTAAGAAGTGCTTTTTTCAGTACAACTTCCATGATTGACTTCACATTTTTGCTAATTATACATAATAATCCATGGAATAAGCTATAAACATTGCGGGTTATTAATTGCCTGCAAAACACAATAAAAATCTGTTTCTGATTTTTGTAAATCTGAAACAAAAAGGGTGATTTTAGTCACTGACAGATTTCTTCCATCTGGTAATTATACTCCCACCTCCTACACCTGTCATCTGAAAAATTCCCAAATACTAAGAGAGAGGCTTTGGAGAGGTAACCGAAAGTATTGGGACAAATGTGAAATTCAAAGTATTAAGGATATCCATGTTTTTTTAAACGACAATCAAGTGAACAAGACTTTTTTTTTTAATGCAAAGAAATTGCTGTACAATAATATACGATATTTAGTCTTTTAGTCCTTTATTCCTAAATTCCTGCTGGGTCTGGCTGAGTGTCATAAAGGCGTCTGGTGTCACTCGCTCAATCTATGCTTGCTTGATTGCTTCCAAAATAAAATGTACATAAATTAGCCACAGAAGTTCGCAATTCATTTGAGAGTTTTAGCCATTTTTGAGCAGAAGTGGAAAAAAAAAGTCCTGACATAAATATGTTCCATCCATTAACTAACTCTTCAAAGTGTTCATCCAGATAGGGTTGGTCTAATTAGTAAAATAATCACCTGTTTGTTTGTTTGTTTGTTTGTTTGTTTGTTTGTTTGTTTGTTTGTTTGTTTGCACAGGGTCTTAAGTTAAAAGTCTTAACTTTACTTTTGACCATCACTGTGCTCTATTGGTACATATGGAACGAAAAAAAGTTGCTTTCTGGACACACAGGGACAGATGGAGATCAGGTAAAGAGACAAAAGCCTGATGCTTTTTAGTGACACGTATCTGTTCCCTTGCAGCCCAGCGTTCAGCTCAGGAGTTGCCTTTGGTTGAGAAGCAGAGTCTGGAGAGCTTTCCTGCATCAGGAGGTAAAAGGATGCTCCTCAGTGGCCATAACTTCCTGCCCGAATCCAAAGTCATGTTTGTGGAGAAAGCTCAAGGTAAGCCTACGCCGGTCTTCTCTCATTCCATCTTTTTAATTTCACTCGCATTTGCTTCCTCACTTGCCCTGGTTTTTAAAAAAAAATTTTATTACCATTCCGTCTCCTTCTGCTCCCTCGGTCTGTCCTTCCGTCAAAATAGAGCGCGGCCTGCCAGGCGGCCCATGTGGTGTGCATTAGGATGCTATATTTTTAAACCAAAACGTATTTACATTTGCACAAGTTTCCATTGCCTGTTCTCTGACGTTCAGCCGCAAGTTGAGGAATGAATCACAAACGGAGCATGTGCAATCTCTCTCGCTCTCTCTCTCTCTCTCTCTCTCTCTCTCTTTCAGTCTTGCAGACTCATTTTCTCCCTCACCAGCCCTTTCCCCATTTTCCTCCATCTTTCTGTCTCCATAAAAATAATAGATCTCTCTATTATTTCAGTCACCTCATCCGTCTACTGGAATTTATTTGTCAAACATGTGCTGTCTGGGTGGAAAAGCGCAACAAGATGTTGATCTTCGAGGGCTACAAGTCGTTTCCTTGATTGCGTTTGGAAACCTGTTTTCGATGCCTAAACCGCCACTTTCTATATACAGTACACACACACACACACACACACACACATACACATACATGCGCTCTGATGACGATGGGAAAACAGATAAGACGTGTTTTCCACCACTCGTGATTACGCTATAGATTTTAAAATAAAGCTGAAGGAGTTCTGATTTTCGACGCTCGTCTTGATCACATACTTACTGTTTCTGTCATTTATAAAACTTCAGCTAATTCAAGCAAGGGCATTTTACACACTGCCTCTCAGTGCAGAAAAGGGTGAAACCCAACATTAGCAAATTAAACATAGCTCTTCTGGGCTCAGTGGCTCAGACTGCACGGTATCAGACTGCACCGTTCCCGCTGGCCGGAGATTCGGGATCTCGCTTCAGCTCAGAATTGCTGAAACGACAGTGTAAAAAAATATATATATATATATCACTTCGGAAAAAAAAAAAACATTATGTGGTGTTTTACCTTGTTTTCCTTGGCATCGCTCGCCTCAGGCTTTTCCCAAAGAATACGAATGTGTCTGCTGTTCCTCTCTCAGCAGGGTCTCCACTGTCTTGGGGTAAACTCTTTACTTCACTTGGCCTGCTGCCGGCCCCTAAGAGAGGAGTTGTGCTGAAGCGTCACATTAAACGCTAATGAATTAAGATGGATGGAAATCTAGAAACAATGATCTTCCCTGAACCAAGATGGATACCCACCATAGGTCCAATCTTTCCCAGAACGTTGGTTTAAGGACAGCTACATCCAGAGACATTTGGGAAAACTGACTGCCAGAGATTTGGCAAATGTTGTGTAGTGGTGTTAAATGTGTTTTTAGAAAAACCTAAATGGAAAATAGTTGCAAAGGTATTTAAAGCTGGAAGATGTGATATGTGAGAAAAAAAAGTATTCTACGCTACTCAAAACTGGCATGCCGTATTTCTTATAATATACAAACACACACACCGAACAGCCATGACATTAACATCCTGTGCATTGCATGGGTGCATTGATCCTTTTGGGATCTGGGGGAGTTTGGGTTCCATGCACAGCAGGCTGTGATGCACTGGATGTTCTGGTGCCTTTCTACCACTGATTGGCTTTTCTGTAGGATCAGACCCAACAGTCCACCACGGGAAGCCCACGATCCTGTAGCCAGTTTACTGCTATATAATTGATAATCAATGTTAACGTGGGGATGATTTGAACTATAACCCTTGAGGAATCTTTTTTTTTTTTTTTTTTAAAGCTTAAGAGGACTGCTTTCTTAAAGGGGTTCTACATGGAACATTCCCAAAGAAGAGCTCCTAAGAAAATAAACTGAGCGATCGCGATACAGTTAATAAGTTAACATCTGGTTCTGGAGATCAGCCATGACTGCTTGTGTTTGGTCGCTCAGAAATGACTTTACAGACATGGTAGCGTTTCTTTTGCCGACTTATTCGAAAAATCTGTTGGAGCTCTTGGATAGAAGCCTACCTCCCTCCGTCAGGTTTGTGGGTTTCATTTCTGGAAAGAGAAATTCCCCAGCCTGGTATTGGCTTTGGATTTCACAACATGCGCACACATATGCTCGGGCCCGGAGCGGCCGTTAAACACGAGCAGCTCATACGCTCTGACACGTCAGGCATCAGCCTCGGAGTGAGCTGTTTATGCAGCGGCAGGCTGTGCATGCAAATCCGGGCCTGATTGGAGTGGAAAGAAAGGGAATCCCCAAGAGAGGGAAGCCCTCCCTCTGTCCTCCCTTCACTTTTCCCTCCCTCTCTCTCTCTCTCTCTCTCTCTCTTACTTTTCCTAGGCTGACCGTTTAACCCACTGATGCGGCCTGTGCTTTTTTTGTGCAGCCCACAGCACTTCGCTGGTCTGTTATTGCCATCTCAGGCGTTTTTCTCTCTCTCTCTCTCTCTCTCTCTCTCTCTCTCTGCAGCCTACTCTTCTTTCTTTGCATGATTCGATGAATTCCTGATGATCATCTTTGGTCAGCATGGCTGTCTATCTGTATCTCCAAAACTAGTGAGTCTTGATGGAAGAACTTTCCTGGAGATCAGCCCTTCTCTGTG
>JAAGKR010003729.1:35000-48617 GCA_011419295.1 Clarias macrocephalus
TCTTACTCTATTTCTCCCTTTGTGTCTGTCTGTCTGTCTCTCCCTTTGGCTCTTCCCCTCACTCTGTTTTTCTGTTTTTTTTTTCTCCATCTGCCTGTCTCATTCAAATTTTGTCTATATGTTTATCTCTTTCCACCGCTTCCTTGCCCTCTTTCTCTTTTTTCTTGCCTTCTACTGTCTCTGCCTGTCTCTCCTCCTTTGTCTGTCATTGTCTTTTTCTTCATTCTCCTTATGTCTCCCTCTTTCAGCAACTATAAATACTTTTTATCACTTTGACTCTCCTTTTCTTTCTGCTGTGATGTCTATCCCTCTGTCTTTGTCTGTCTACTTCACTCTCGCTGGCTGTCCATTTTCTATTTCCCACTTTCCCTCTTTATGTATCTCTCCCTTTCTCTGCCTGACTCTTTATCTTTGTGTCTCCTTTAATGTGTTTTTCCCCTTTTTTCCCTTTAATGTGTTTCTTTCTCTCTCTTCTCTCTGAACACACACACACACACACACACACACACACACACACACACACACACACACACACACACACACACACACACACACACACACACACAGAGTTAAGAAACGTACATTAGAAGGCTGAAAGACTCGGGATAGAGAAATGAAGAGACATACCTTGATTACATGGAGAGACTCTCTCACAGACACAGTTTCTCTTATCGTCGCTGTTAGGACAGGTCCTCATGTTCACCAGCTTTGATGTAGGGATCTTCAGTGTAGAGATTTTCTCTCCTCTTGTTTCCGCCGTACACAAACCCGACCTGAGGCAGATAGTTTAAGGTTCTAGTTTAACACTCTCCTAAAATTAATAACTTCCCTATGCAGAAATCACAGAGCAGAAATACAGAGGGAAAGTCAGGGCTGAATCGCTCCCATCACCGTGTGTGTAATTTAACCATCCGTCATGTTTCTGTTTGATAAATGGTTGGTGTGAATGCTATTTAGCTGTCGACAGCTGTAATCGCTGCAGTTGTCTCTGCTGGTTCTGAACAGAAGCTAAGACACATGACAGGATTCCCCTGAAGATCATTTGAAACATTGGCAAAATTTAATGTCCAATTTTTGAATCATCATCATCTGCTAGTCCTCACTGCTAATCAGTGCTTCTTTAACGTGACTTTTTCCCCTGGGGGTTTTGTTGGCCCTCCCAACAACCCCCAGCACACCCCACAAAAATGTATAAAGTGTATAAATTCGAATGCTAATAAAGTTTGGTCACACTTATATCACTGCAAAGACTGACCCTGCTAACTTGCTAGGATTTTAAGTAAACGTTTTGACCTATAATTTCAAATATTTACAATATTTACAACTACAGTAACACTAGCTAGCTGACTAGCACTAATTCTAGCTATGTGATGTACATAAATTAACAGCATTACTGAGAGGATTTTTAATATTTCTTTCTTTTTTAACCATTTCTTTAAACACTATTTAGCTCACTAACTTGACAATGTAAGTCATTCTGGTAATATTCACTGACAACACGGGTTAATTAGCTAGCAAAAGCTAACCTGACAGGATTTATATGTGGAGGTATAAATGTCTTTAGCATTTAGTCTACATTAGCTAGATGATGAGATGTTTTTTACCTTTATACACAAACAAATTCATTGATAACACCTCCACTTTTCATCTAAATTAGCTAAGTTAATCAGATTTTAAAGAAGATACATAGTAAAATTTGACTTTGTTATTCTTATTTTCACTGCCAAATTTAGTCAGCTAGCTAAATGAGCTAAACTGACAGAATTTCAGAAAGTATCTTCGATATATCATTATATATGTTGATAATATGCATAGCTAGCACTAGCTAGCAGAATAAGATAATTTGATCAATTTGAGAAAGTTATTTCCTATTGCTCATATTCACTGCTAACTCTCACCAGCTGCCTAGAACTTTTTAAGATGAACAGATTTCAGAGAATACTTATGGTATGTTATAATCAACTTATCCATAGATAATGCTATTGAGTAGACAAACATATGTAGTGTATTTTGAATTTGTAAATTATTCATGAATGCTAAAATCCAGTCCTTGTTTTAGTAATCTAGCTAAAATCTAAGACGATCTGTTACTAGTTAGCTAACAGACATGTTTTTTTAATTATTATTATTATTCATTATTGCTCATTTTCACTGCCAACAATATTCACAGCTAACACTAGCTAGCAAATCAACATCACTTAATTTGACTTTGTACTGTCAGTTATTCATAAATGCTAAACTTCAGTACTAATTACAGTCAACTAGCTAAAATGAACTAGCTTGAATGTGAATGTGTAAACTGACATGGTCTTTTTGGTTTTTCAGGACAATTTATTGTGAACAATCTGCATAAACGTGATTTTATATGTCCTGATTTAGCTTCTTTTTTTTTTTCTTTTTTTTTTAATGATTGGTGTGTATGTAAACTCACTGCTTTCTAAACATATAGCTCTGAATCATGTAATCATGTAAAGACATGGCTGTAACTGCTCTATCTATCTTTCATGAATTCTGGTTGGTGTGTGTGTGTGTGTGTGTGTGTGTGTGTGTGTGTGTGTGTGTGTGTGTGTGTGTGTGTGTGTGTGTGTGTGTACTTCTGTAGTCTACGTGTTGTATCTCTGGAGGGATTTTGATAATCATGGTGATTTGTCTAACCTCGCTGACTGATGAAAGAGTATCGAGGTGGTGTGTGTGTGTGTGTGTAAGTGTGTGTGGGCGTGTGACTTGGGGATGTCAAAGCATCGTGGGCAGGAACAGAAGCATTTTTACAGATGTTGCAGGGAGTGCACGGAAAGTTTTGCGGTTATCAGTCCTACGACTCTCTCTGACATGAAAAGGTATGCCACATATGTGGCTCTCGCCCAACTCATCTGAGGCACGAAAAAAAAAAAAAACAAAGGACAGGAAAAGGACGATTAAGACCTCTCGTCTTTTAGTTTGTCGTTTTATCCTGTGGAGCAATTTTCCTGGCTACAGGGGCCCCCATAAAAACGGCTGTGTTTAATTTTGGTACCCGCTGATGGGAGACAGATATTACCAGGGTGAAAGACACAGACAGGATGGGGAGGTGAGGGAATAAAAGACAGACACACAGGATGATGGGGGGTTTAAAGGGAAGGGATAATCCTGTTTGTTAAGCTTTGCTTTATTAAAACATATTCACAGTCACATGCTCATGCTTCTGCTCGCCACAGCTGTAAAGAGTTTCTCTTGCTTATGTCTATTGCTTATGATTGCTCTTTCCAGTGTAATTTATCAACAGGATGTTTCCATACCATCAAGTGAAAATGTGCATTCAAAATGTAATTATTTAAAATTATTTTTTAATAAGGATTTTTGAAATATTCCAAACTCAGAAACTTGGATAGTAAGATTTTTATTCTTTATTCAGGCAGACTGCTTTTACCTTAAAATTTGTTAAACTGTATCATTATTTTTGCAGGAAGTCTTTACAGATTAACATGATACGCTTGTTTTTTGTTGTTGTTGTTGTTGTTGTTGTTGTTGTTGTTGTTGTTGTTGTTGTCATGAAAGATATTTATGACTTCTTATGGGTCCCATATTTTACACAGGTTAACACAGATCTCAGAACCTGTTGTTACTGCCCAAGCTGAAATACCTCTCAGCTAGTGCATTTTTTATTTCATTTCGTGTCTATGCAAACGAGCTACTACCAAGCCCCGCCCCCAAAAGTACAGAGCTGGGCAGAGCTGAGCAACAAGCCAGTGGAGGGGTTATTTTTATATGAGGTCACATTAAGGGGAAAATTTAACTAAGTTGTTTATGCCTTGTTTAATAATAAAAAAAAGAAGGACCAAAAAAAATATGAGAATGAATATGTGAATATTACAGGCATAATAGGTCTCCTTTAAAGTTATAACTAATTAACTAATTTTTTTTTTTTTTTTTGGTTCTTTGCCCAAACTTTCCCACAACTTTGGGTTTTCCTAGACTGCCTAAAAAAAACTTTTTCTTCAAGTATTAAAATATATATATTTTTTATATTATTCATCTATCCATTTAATAGTGGATTTTTAAATGTGTTTAAATTGAAAAACACAATCCTAGACTGTTCCTGTGGACAAATATTACACAAACAGATTAATATTGTTTGGCTTTCCTTTAATCTTTTCTTTTTTCTTTTTAAATTATTATTATTCTCCTAAATGAACCAGACCTCCCAAACCAAACAGAATTGATTTATGCTCCATAAACACTGCGTTCTCATGATCTATGTCTGGTCCACAGTTTACCTCTTGATTAAGGTACACACGCTTTATTACAGTGTAGTGTTACAGTAATTATAATATCGCTATTATAATTTCGCTCAGACAATTTACACAAACACGCCACGTCTTCAACCTGGTATGCATATTGAGAGGGTTTTTTTCTGTGCTACTATTTATCTTGTAGATAAATCTAAGTCTCTTGCCATATATGAGTCATATTTAGAGTGAATTGCGTATACTAATAGCAATGGAAACTTTAACTCTCCGCTGCAGACTGGTAGATACATATGGACACAAAAGCGAGTTCTGACACAAGATCATAAGATCGTGTATTGATATTGTTTTCATTAAAACTATAATCTTTATCGACTGATTAATGCACTGATATATAATACAGACAGATCTAAATGCATAAGCATTGCACACGGTAACTTAATATTGCAGTAGAACTACTTTAAATAAATGCAATTGAGTTGAATTGAGAGAGAGAGAGAGAGAGAGAGAGAGAGAGAGAGAGATTGTGAATGAAGACAAGAGACAATAAGGGAGGAGTGAGGGATGAGGGAGCAGCACCTGAAAAACATGTTTACCAGCAATGGACTTAAGGGGATGTCTTAGGTTTCCCCGCTGGAGGAGACAGAGGAGTGAGATTCCCCCATGATGCAGTGCTGTTAAAGGAATACTTCCCCTCTGATGTGTCCAAAAAATCCAGCAGTAAGAAACAAAGAGCTGGCGAGAACTGACAGTACTGCGCACTTGGGATCCCTGATAGAATTCAGTTTCATTCATTCTTTATTCACATAACCGAATTTGGTAAAAGAGTTCCATTAATAGATTAATATCTCTGTTTTTCTGGCATATATGTATCACTTTCGCACATGCACGGCTGTAGATCTTTCTTCAACCCCCCCTAGCCCCCTACCCCCCCCCCCCCCTCACACACACACACACATACACACACACACACACACACTTCGTTAAGAGTTGATAGCTCAAAAATCTGCCTAAGATTCGCTCTTGAGAGAATTTGATGAGAAGAACAGATCAGTGGAAAACCATACACCGGCCCAGTTTTACTCTGACTCAGTGAGACTGATAATGAAAGTTTAACCACATCCTGTAAATTCCATACGTACGTTTATTAAGCAGGAGGATATCCTCATCATACTATCTACCCACATCCACCTAGAATAGAATAAATCAATGTCACTAATATTATAGGTCACATGATATTGATATTATACTCAACTTATTTTTAATAACTAATAAAGTTTTTAAACAATTGAGTCCTAATTTGCTATAGCGATCACTTCATACCTAACACAAACCTGTAGAATTGCATTAGAATAAGAATAAATGTCTCTGCACCAATAAAAGGATACATGTCTGATCTGTCTGTGCAACATGAATAGTACATTTGTCCTTTACTTTTTCATTTCAAATGAAAACTCTGTACTTTCTGCTTGCTATATTTTAAAACATAATTAGACATAATTGTACTTATGCATTTTTAAAATTACATTGTATTTTTTTTCTTTTTGTGTTTTAAGGAGTTAATGTAAAATCTATCTACAACACTAACCTAACCCTATCCATCCATCCATCCATCCATCCATCCATCCAGGATAAGCTGTACATCATCATGCATCTATTAATCTGCCTGCCTGTCTATCTATCCTCCATCCATCCATCCATCTATCTATCTGTCTGTCTATCCAGGATATGCTCTACATCTTCATGCTCATAATGGATGCATTTTCTCAGCCACTGCATATTTTGCTCATATAATTTTCATTATTATAAATAATTTGGAGCTTTTTTTTGTATTTTCAGATGGACACCATGTATGGGAGACTGAAGCGAACGTGGACAAGGAGTCTCGTAAATCTGTAAGTAGACTGCAGTATGGCATACACCAAAACGCATCATGTTCAGTACAGAACGTTCAGTTAGATAACATACTGTACCTTTCAGTATTAAAGGCATTATTTTAAGATATAATTTCGAGACATTATTTTGATGATGCAAGATTTAGTCGTATCCTCTCTCCCTGCTTCAGGATTCTACACCCTCTCGTTCTCTGATGTAACCTTTGCTCATTCGTTACTCTACGTAAAAGAGGCCGCTGATTAGCTCGTGCAATACTAAGTGATCTTTTCAGCAATTTGCAAGTCTCCGGTCTCACCTCAGTGACTCAAATTACTGCTCATTGTGTCCCATTTTTCCACTACATCCATACTAAGACCAAACACCCCCCCCCCCCAACACACACACACACACACACACACACACACACACACACACACACACACACACACACACACACAGACACACACTCTTACACACACATACACACATGCTATCATCAGCTTCATTTGCTGTAGCACAAACAAACCAGGTCTGATTTAGACACCTCGATTATTCTTCCTTTTCATCACCTGTTTTTACTCCATTCCATAAAGGGATATTTAACCCAGGCATTATTTTACTTGATTTCTCTTTAAACTCACCACTTGTTTTGTTTTGATCATAAAACACACTTGAAATTATACTTGATTATACTGTTTAAATCGTTCATACACGTTTTTTCACGAAGGAAATAACAGACAAATAAACTGTTCCAGTCTCGGTTATATTTATACTCATATACCAATAGAGAGCGCGACCGGCTCTAATTAGCGTTTTATTGCTTTTATGCTAATTTGTGTCCCGAAAGGTTGGTTTTGTCTGGAATTAAAACAGGACATAGATATAATATCACCGAGCCTCGGCTAACCAACAAACCAACACTAAACATAAAATTAGAATGAATCTAATTTTGCCATATCGCTCATCCTTGGGTTTCATTTTAGTGAGTTTTACACCTCCAGTCCAATCCGTCGTTAACTGTTTCCAAAAACATGCTCACATTTTACGTCTTCCTACAAAGCAACCGCCGTTTTCTGCTCCTGCAGAGCTCCTGCCCACACAAACTCAAACCTTTGGTTTTGTCTTTTGTCATTATTGCGTGGTTTTTCTCACTGCGAGCCATTGCGTCAGATAAGCTAATCATGACCCTTCGCCTTAATGCTAATTGGCCTTTAGGGCCAGTCGGTGATAGGATCAGACCCACACAGTGGAAAAAGACAGTGGGTTTGTGTGTTTGTGTGTACTGTATGTATGTATGTGTGTGTGTTAGAGGAGTAAAAAGTTAAAGACTTGTTATTATATCATGGCTGTTTAATGAGAGCCTATGGAAACATGCCCATTTCATTTTGTTTCCCCTGACACTCCAGAGGACACACACACAACACACATACATAACAAACATACCTAAGTCCATGATAATGGTCTCAACCTGTGGACACCATCTGTTTAAAAACGTCTATCTCTCCGTCTGTCCATCACGATTTTGAGCTGCCAACGTCATCGCCATTCCCCCACTACGTGCACACGAAGCTGAAATATCACGCACCGTCGTGCAAAGACTGTGCATAAATTCTAACACACACAAACGCTCATTTTCACACGCTCCTTCAAGATACTACAAGCAACAAAAGTGTCAAACTTCCTCGTTACAAATTAATCAGGGGGAAAACCCATTTGGTTGCACATACACTATTAATATTGCTTAAGGCTAAATCTAGCAATGATGTGCTAGCTGTTTTTTTTTTTTTCATCCGATTTACAAAAAAGACTTTATTTAATGTTGATTTAATGTTACTCTCACAGATTTTTTTGTTCCATAATATGATGCTAGAGAGAGTGAAAGAAAGGGAGAGAGAGAGAGAGAGAGAGAGAGAGAGAGAGAGAGAGAGAGACTTAGATGGCTAAATACTGATTGTTTTTACCTCAGAAAAAAGTTAGCATAACTAGCACTTTCTCTGGAATTGCTCTGGAATTGACCTAAAATGAATTTTATGACAGAAAAAAAAATGGAATTAAGAAAAAAAAAAACAGGAACCACAAAAAACACTTTGTTAGCTAGCTAGAATTACTGTAACAGTGGTAAATTTCAGACTTGATACTGCTATTAATATACACCAAAAATAAATATCTAAATCATAAAAGTGATCACCATTTACACAGTGAATCTTTGTTAAGAATGGTAAATGATTTTTATTTTATTTTTTATTTGAGGTCTGCACAAAAGCAAGAAAGGCTAATTTTGCTAGAAGTAACTGAATGTTTACTAGCTGTCAAAGGGGTGTTCTCTGCGTCCCCAGGGTCCTATGTTCCCTTGTTCTTTTTTTCCGTTAACATTGCCTCTCTTGTTCGGTACGAGACTAACTTGACCCATTTGAGTGGGAGTGGGGGGGCTATCCCAGCAGACTTGGGATAGCAGGGGGGGCGTACACGCTGGATGCCAGTCCATCGCATGGCACAGACATACACACATTAACACGCTCATTCCTGAATATTGTCCTGTTTAATTTATAGGAAAAAGGATTCAAACACAACAAAACTCATGTCTATCATTTTGGAGGTCTTTAAAATCATTTCTTCAGACAAATAGAGAGCTGTTGAATATAATTTTTGAGTTTACATTATATGCTATATAGACATGGGGAATATAGGAACTTGGAAACATGGGACCCTGGGAACATATGACCCTAGAACTGGGGAACACAGGGCCCGCAGAACCCTTTTTCTTGCTCCCATTACATGCCTTATAAATCCCGGGTACACAGGGCCCTGGGAGCAGAGGGCCCTGAGAACATGGGGATGACCCCGCTGTCTTATGTTTCTTAACAAATGACTTCTTTCCAGCTAGTTTTATAGTTAAGATCAGATTTGCGTTGCATTTTCCAGACTTCACTGGTGGTGGAGATCCCCCCATATCGCAATCAGAGGATATCTAGCGCAGTGTCCGTTAGCTTCTACGTCTGCAACGGCAAAAGGAAGAGGAGCCAGTATCAGCGCTTTACCTACCTGCCGTGCAACGGTAACCTCAACGCACCTCACACAACAGCTCATCCCTATTCTGATTCTTTTTTCATCTTTGCCTTGTTTATTACCTCAGTAATCATAGACCAAGCTTCTGAGTCTCTAGGACTTTCACATTCTTAGGATGTCAGATGTTTTTTCCATCAAGATGGAACATTCTGGAAACATTATCCCATGTGCATTTTAATTGTAATTTTAGTTTCCGTACAAAATTCATGAATACAACAGAAAGCAATAGAAATTGGGTATGAGCATGCATGTATATGTGTGCATGTGTGTGAGTGTATGACAGTGAAAATGAGACAGAAGGCCAACAAAGGTTGTCATCACTTCCTGCTTCGCTCGTGTATATCGCTCCTGCTACCACTTCAAGCACAATTGCGGTTGTTGATGTTTCTCATAAAGAAAGTCTCACGCACACTATAGTGTTGGGCATTAAAAAAAAAAGGAATGTACAACACACAGACGCTCACACACACACACACACACACACACACGCACCCCACACACACACGAAAGCCACCGAGTGTGAAAACCGCCTCTAAAATTAGCTGCACATTCTTTAAAAAGCGGAAGGACGACACAAACAGCCTGTGGTCTGTGGGAGGTATTGAAAATAACCATCACTTTCCATTCATCTGACGTCTGATACGTCCTGTAAACACAAATCAAATACACGTGGCAACTTGCTAACAGATCTAACCATGACACTATTCTGATCAAGGACAGGATCTTGTAATTACTCACAAGCTCAGGTTTGGTGTTCATCTCTATGAAGATTTTAGATCATTCAGAGACGGTTTGTCTTTATCCGTGTGTAATATCACAGAACTGCTTAATGATGCCTGAAGTATGTTTATTAGAAACGTTACCATGCTTTATTGGGTATGTCAAGGCAGCTTTCCGTTTTGGTTGCTAGCGAAGCTTTAACCTGAGCTGCTATGGACTTAGGCGAAGCTACAGTATGACTAGCACGTTTCCACAGTGGGTTAGTGGTAGCTCAGCAGTTACCGCAGGATCAAAAGGTCTGGTTTGACTCTAACTTTCCTACAAAGTGATATGTCTAAGGGAGTACTTATATTGCACTTTTCCTGGGTTAATCATTCATGCATTCGTTCTGTAACCTTAGCATGACAAAATCATACTGGAACTCCAAACCAGAGCTTAAATCACAGGCAGATAAACAAGCTTTGGATTATAACTGTATAGTAAATGTTGCAATTTTAAAACCAAGAATCCCTTGAAACACGTGACTAAAAATCAAAGCTGAGGATTAACAGCAAATCCGCAATATGGTGACATCATGGCATACAAAGCTAAATACATTCACCTTTAGCACGAGGCATTGATAGGAGCATTAATCCATTATTACAGGGCATCAAAACTACAAGTGGCGTTTAAATCAAACCAGGACTGTATGAGTCCTTTTATTTCTCTATATAATCCCCTGCAGCACTAATGCATTTATCCTAGCGTTGCAATAGTGCTTGGACACCATCAAGGTAGAAAGTTTGCTTAGTACACCGGAGCCACGATTGCACTGCCTGCTTCACATATGAAACCCTGGCCTCCCAGGAACTCCTTTAATGGCCCAAACATGTGGAAATGGCCTGGGGGAATGTGGCAAGAACTCCCAGCCGAGTTCCTGTAATGTGCAAGTGGTGCTGGGAAATGATTGGCGAAGGAATCCGTCGACTTCCAAGGATGAGGCGTTCCGCTCACTGAATGCTCACAGGAACGACTGCAGTGGGCTGTGATCCACCTCAGCCGGGATCATCATTGACGGACATACATCCTTCTTTAAAACGTTTGCACCGGACAGATGTTTTACCGTGGCTAAGAGTCTGATCTTCATACTGTGCTTGAAGTCTTGACAGCTTTGACAGTCCCAGACTTGAACATCCTTCGTAATTAAGGGAAACCAAGGATGTAGACAGGATAAAAAGGGAACAAGCTATACACTCGCACACACACTACTTTGGCTTTAACATTTAGACTTTTTTTTTTGCCTGAGTGTGTGTTTGCACGCTATCAAACAGGATTTCCTGCACAAACATCTTCTTAGGTGCAGTCGAGTGCAAAAGTTTGCACCCTCCACCCCCGGTTTTTGGATGGCAAAAAAAAAAAAAAGGAAAGAGAAATACCTTTATTTTGCAGTTTATCTTTAAAAAAAAAAAAGATTCCAAGGTGTTGCAAGAGGAATGTGGGTGTATGGTGCAGAAAGACCACAATCCAAAACGTATAATGAAATTACCATGGTAACGCTAGGCTGTTTAATATTTTTGAACAAATAATAATAATTATACAGTATCATATTATTAAATTGAATAATCCTATCATTTCAAATTATTGTTAAATTACTATCTATTAGTAAATTAATATTAAATAAAATATATATATTTTTAAACATAGAATATTTGATCTTATGATAAAAGGTCACCTTAAAATTTAACAAATTAAACCCACAAATTGTCCTCGTTTTCTTCATTTTATTATCAGGGAATGCAAACTTTTGCTCTCATGTGTATATGTGCTAATTTCACAAGTTAAATCCTGTCCTGTGAACCTGTTTTTTGTGTAATAGTTTAAAAAGAATTAGGATTTAGGATTTGAATCCTCTTGAATCAGATCAAACTTCACACAATCATAGTATGACGGTTAACATTAGCATCACGTCTTGGTGATACGATCCTGACTGACTAAGGGATTTCCCCTTGCTAATTTACCAACAAAGTGGAAAAACGTACTCAGTTGTTGTTAGATGTATCAGGATTAACATTTTCAGCCCATTCTTTAACTCAGTGCTACCTGCTACGTTACAATTAACATCTACTTTTGTGTGTATGTGTATGTGTAATGAATTACGTCTATTTATGGTCACTGCTGTATAGAATATAGAAGAAGAATTGTATTTTCTCACTTCATTTAGAGTTAAATCTGTTTTTTATTAGGTGGTATAATAGCTGGCAGCTTCTTTGAAATGGGTTTCATGCATTTTATTTTCAAAACGCTCCAACATGTCTAGCCTGATATTAAAATAAAATATAGGAGAGATAAATCCAACACTGTAAAACTCTCACATTTGTGCATGAAAGAAGCATTAGGAATGTGTGTGTGTGTGTGTGTGTGTGTGTGCGTGTGTGTGTGTGTGTGTTTGAGAGTGTGAGTGCAGCTCGCTCGCTCCCTCCTCTCGCTCTCGACGTGAGCGTCACTTTTCCGATCGCACTTCCAACAACTCTCTCGTGTGCAAAGTCGTGACGCAGCGTCTTGTTCGCTCCTTCCAAATAAGAGACATTCTCACCAACCACATAAAACAGAGGCGAAAAAAGGGCTGGAACGGAGGAAAGCCCACTTTAGCTGTCGCTTCTCGGAATCCCTTTATTTTTACAAGCACAACAAAGATTCCTTCACAATATCGAGTTCTATTAATAACTCGAACGGCGGCAGGCTCTTCAGCTCGACTTATCCTTATTATAAGGGTGGTGTTTATTGTAAGGGTGGTGTGTTTTAGTCTTTGTTTTATTTCTTTCAAAACGACTTTTAAGTCGTGACAATAATTGGACCAATATTGTAAAAGAAAAGAATGGACTCCTAAAATGTACTTGGCTCCAAAAATAGCTTTTATTAGTCGAATATAAAAGACAGAGATGATGTTGAGGTCATTTTGAGAGGAACAGAATGGGTTTGTGCAGTCGTGGAGAAGACGTTTGGCAAAGTATGGGACTGAAAGTGTAGAAATTTCGGAACATTTGGAACATCGAATTCAATGACGGTTAAAGTTTCCAGACAATAAGGTTCTTTTACTGCATCGCACAGTTCATGATTTACAGAACTTTTTTTAAATTATTATTATTATTATTATTATTTTTAAGCTAGTAAATTGTAAAGGATTTTTGTTTGTTTGTTTTGTTTTGTTTGTTTTGTTTTGTTTTTTAATTACACAACTGCAAAATTTGACAGATTTTTGGAAATTACTAAAAAAGAAAAAATATGTTCTTTAGACAATTATACATAAAATAAATCTTTAAAATATTTAAGATTTTTTTCGGGGAGATGGGGTACTTCTGAAATTTGTTCATTAAGTAATTTATTTATTCATTCATTTATTATTTATTTAGCATGGATAAATAAATAAATAAATAAATAAATAAATAAATAAATATTATCTAGTTATAATATTTATATAGTAATAGATAAATATATTATTATTCTTTATTTATTATAAAAGGAACACCGTTGAGCAAGAATCAATAAAATAATACTGAATAAAATGTTAGTTTTTGTTTGGTTGTTTGTTTGTTTTTTAGTTTGTTGAGAAGTGGAACAGTGAGCAAGAATAAATAAAAATTGTAATAGATAGATAGATAGATAGATAGATAGATAGATAGATAGATAGATAGATAGATAGATAGATAGATAGATAGATAGATAGATAGATAGATAGATAGATAGATAGATAGAT
>JAAGKR010003729.1:48637-70508 GCA_011419295.1 Clarias macrocephalus
ACTTCTGAAATTTGTTCATTAAGTAATTTATTTATTCATTCATTTATTATTTATTTAGCATGGATAAATAAATAAATAAATAAATAAATAAATAAATAAATATTATCTAGTTATAATATTTATATAGTAATAGATAAATATATTATTATTCTTTATTTATTATAAAAGGAACACCGTTGAGCAAGAATCAATAAAATAATACTGAATAAAATGTTAGTTTTTGTTTGGTTGTTTGTTTGTTTTTTAGTTTGTTGAGAAGTGGAACAGTGAGCAAGAATAAATAAAAATTGTAATAGATAGATAGATAGATAGATAGATAGATAGATAGATAGATAGCCTATTTATTTATTGAGAAAATTCTCGGCAAGAATAAATAGAAATAGTAATAAAACAGAAACATAATTAATTTTTATTCTCACCTACATACACACATGTACATGTGCAAACACACACACACACACACA
This sequence comes from Clarias macrocephalus, assembly GCA_011419295.1. NCBI lineage: Eukaryota > Metazoa > Chordata > Actinopteri > Siluriformes > Clariidae > Clarias > Clarias macrocephalus. The sequence continues at coordinate 49,102 of JAAGKR010003729.1, forward strand.
CACACACACACACACACACACACACACACACACACATTACATTAACTTTCAATTCCCATAGACATCAATGGGACGTCTGTACAAGCAGTGAGAAAACAGGGTTTAAAACAAAACACAAGACATGTCAATGAAAGCTTGTTGACCTCTCGTTGTGTAACTCTTCAGATGTTTCAGCCAGTTGTGGCTTTGTCCAGCAACCAAAACATGACTAAGCACCATAAAACCAACGCTCTGTGTGGCACAACACTCACCACACACACAACGTGTCCATTTTCCAGGACCAACTGACCGTCTCATGCATACAGTGTCTACTTTGTGTATTCACAAAGGACTGTGAAAAAGACAGACATTTCCCCGACACTAGGTACGCATTAAAAAAGTAAATGATTTTTGAGGCGTCTCCTTTATTTCACCTTGACAGTCTTCAGAAACCGAGACGTTCCGTCCTGTACGAGCCGTGAAAAGTGGCAGTCCAAGTTTAGGGACTGATAGTTTGCCAGGTTTGAGGGAGCATGCTGTTTGTCGTGATTGTGTGGAACTGGAACTAGCGCTGGCAGGGCAGGAGTTGGCACGGGTTCGGGCCAGTGACAGACACAACCAACTGGTCCATATTGATCGCCAGATTGCTCTTGCCAGGGGGCTTGTAATTATTACTAGGCCCTCGTGACGTAATTAAGAGTCACCTGTGTCATACGGAGACTCCTTCGTCCTTTCCTTCTGTCTCAAAGTGCAAAACTGTAAGACTGCAAAAGTCTGATTTGTAGGTGTATAATGGTAGGTACATATGCTCGTGTTTTGTACACTATTAATTTAAATACGTGAATATCTAATCAACTTTTACATGCTGTATGCTATAAAATAACTTAACACAGATTGAACTTCCTATATGTAGACATCTTATACAGGTATGTAATATGGAGATTTGAAATTATTGTGATTGGGTTGAGAAACCTTCAGCACATTATCAAAACCTGGAAGGATAGTGCTGAAACTTTATGGAAGAAGAAAAAAATAATCATGAATGGAGATCATTTGCACATTATATATATATATGAGGTTGCATGGTTAAAAACTCAACAGTAAAAACCAGAGCTATGTTTAATAGTGAAAGTAAGAACATCTTCATACATACACAAAGAAGAAAAAGAAAAACTTCTGTTATTGAGACTCATCAGAAAAAAGGATTCGATGTGTTAGGTAGCATAAAGATTGTCAGCGATCGAAAAATATCGTGTGTTCTGATAAATCCAGATTGACCCTATTCCAGAGTGATGTGTGCACAGTGGCCACTGTACAAGCCTCCGGAGACAGTGTTATGATCTGGGGGTTGCTTTTGCTCAGGTCTAGGCTCAGCCACGTTATGTGGCAATAAAATGAAGTCAGCCGACAACGTGAATGTACTGAATGACCAGGTTATCACATCTATGGAGATTTTCTTCCCTGAATATTCAAGGCCTCAAATTGTGAAAGTGTGATTCTGGGAGCACGAGGAATAATTTTCGCCCATGAACTGGACACCGCTGTGCTGTAATCAGACCTAACGGTGATTGAATGGCATCTAAGAGTGTATGACCCATTTCATATATATTATTTCATATATAAATTATTACAAGCTGTAATGTTACGGCCCAACAGCATTACCCGACATTACAAAGGATGTAATGAATGGTCGCAACACAGGACATTACAGAAGCAGTGCTGGAGACCCTCTGGAGTCCCTTTGTGTCCTCCGTCACCGTTTGTAAACATCCACTCTGGGCCTGATGATTTTTGCAGAATTGATATGGAGATATAAAGAGATCCAAAAGATGTAAGACAGAGACTGGAACTAGAGCTGGAGGAAGAACGACATGATGTTAGTGTGGTGAGAGAAAAATAGACCCTCATCTGTGCTTCAGCTTTAATTATTAAGACGCTGGGTGAGGATGAAGAAACGGTAGAAATAAAAGGAACATTGCAGTACATCTGGGGCTGGTCTTCTCTGATGGAGAGTAAGAGCTGGTGTTGTACCGGATTAGATCTGAAATACATTCGGTCCTAGTCTGGGTTCTGTCCAGATTTGATATTGTTCAGACCCGTTTAGACTGAATACCACACCAGAGATGTACAGTATCAGTTTTAATGTATCATAACAAAACCGTCATCATTTCAAACCATCATTAAATTTTCTCTTTTGCCCATGGACATTGTGACTGCAGGGTATTGCATGTTGTTGAGTCCACCAGTCCTTCGTTAAAAAAGTAGAACATACTTATCCCAAGGTGACTTAAGAGCCTCACTCCAGATGCACCAAACAACAGCCCGGCCAGCGCTGGTAGGTGTAGTCTCTAGAGGAAGTGCTTAGGGAGAGCTGGAGATCATGGGAGCAGCTGACTCGCACCAGGCAGGGCGCCCAGGGACGCCCACAGCACTCCCACGCCACTTAGAGCAGACAGCAATGACGTAAATCCACGGCGCGCTGGGGATCACGGGTGCGAAAGATTCATTTCGTTAAAAAAAAACTAACAACCTAGGAGCAAGACGGTCCGAAATCTGACAGGGCGCCTGCTTGGGTTCATTCTACGTGTGTCTAACAGGTTGACTTAAGAGTCCTTGTGCATAGGTTCTCTTCTACATAGAGTCTTCTACGCTCGAAATATTGCACAAAGCTGCCGTGACGTTGAAGAAAAATCAACAATTTAGTGTTCAAATTGGATTGGAGTCTTGTGATGTGAAAGGTTGTCGATATCATTTCTGCTCACATAAACTGTTCATTTGGTTTTTTTGTTTGTTTGTTTGTTCATTTATGGACTGGATAGAGATGTGGAACACTGTATGTTTGCCTTGAAACCAAAAATGTGCAAGGTAATTAGAATGAATTACCTGTATTACTTAAGTGAGTCAGAGTGCTGAGGAAACGAATGAGGGGTTATCTGAACCGAGGTGGCTGCTCACTGGACTTCCTTTAGTTTTCCTTCTTCTAAGCCTCAGCAACCACATGCTGAGTGGACTCACTCAACCAGCTCTAAGTACCTAATCAAAAGTAAATCATTTTATTTCCTTTTTTTTTTTGTACTTTAGAACAATATTTGGTTATCCAACATGGAGCCCATGGGATCTAAAACTCCTGCAGCAGCTTGCTCCCTTTCAATATGCCTTCTAATTGCACATTAAAGCAGGAGACCAGTCTAAAGAGAATTTCAGCATTAGAGCCAGCTGTGAAGCCATCCCTGATGACTCATTGTTTCTACTTTTCTGTTTTATGTTCTGTGTTAAAATAACAGACTTCTCCAGCTCTCCTTATGAACAGTTGATTTGGTTTAATAGGCTATCCTTTTCACACTCACCATCTTTCCTTCTTACTCACTTTTATGTTTTTTTTTTCCTTTACTTACTTACTTACTTGCTTGCTTGTCCACGGTCTTGCTCACTTTACCCGTCCCCCCCCTTTCTCTTGCAGTTCCGATGATAAAGACAGAGCCGGCTGATGATTATGAGTCCCGGATGTCCATACATGCAAATCCCTACTTCGGCCAGCAGAGACTGCCTACCATGATGCCTTTGGATGACCCTGAGTCCTGCATGGTGGCCAGCTATGCCCCTTGTGCATCTCGCCCCACCCCAATGCTATGCTCTTCCCCAAGCTCTAGCCCTAAGCTCCATGACCTGTCGCCTTTACCCTTTCCTAAGTGCCTGAACAACAGCCCTACACACTCCACCATGCCTGGAGGTATGGCATCCATGCAAGAAGCATCCAGCCACCCTGGGCTGGCCCTGCCAAGCTCTCCTGACCCCTCCTCCCTCGCCATGCACCACCCTCAGGGTAGTCCGCACCTTGGTAGTCCCTCATACCACCCCCTCTACCCCAGCAGTAGTCCCTCTTCCTCTCCTACCTCCCATCCCTCAACGCCTGGAGCTGCAGCTGAAAGCCCTTATCTGGGCACCTTTGGCTCCGCCCACACCCGAGGAAGTCCACCAACCCTGATAGCAGACGAACACAACTCCCCTGCACTGCCTGTTACCATCAAACAAGAACCGCAGGAGCTCGACCAAATGTATCTGGATGATGGTAGGTTCAGAAACCATGCTCCTTTCATCATAAACGTATCATCTACAGTAGTTGGATGAAATGTGGCACATTGTCCTTTTGCATGGAACGTCTCATGCTAAGGGAGAAACAGATCAAGAGGGTTAAGCTTAGAGCAGACCTACACACCAGATACTAACAAAACCCAAAGGTTGGGTTGGTGTGTTAAACCCGTTTAGGTTGACTGACTCATAAAAGAAAGGCTTCATTGTCCCATATACTTATATAGTAAAAGAACATATTAATAGCACACATCCCACAGCTTGATTTGTGTTATTAGAATTAGAGTTGTCCGAGCAGCAAAGCAAATTACAATTCTGTATACCTCCATTCATACAGAGTTGCTATATTCAGTGGTATTTTTTTAAATACCAGGGTTTAGTAGCAGGGCCTAGAACAGGGATATTCAACGGCAGTCTTGGATGGCCAGTATCCAGCACAAGAATCACCAAATTGCATCCTCTGGCCTTGAAGAACCCTGGTCTAGAGTTCCTATAGTGATCTTGGGACAGGGTCTAAGGCTGGGGTAACTATAAAACAACCTTAGACAACATTTCTGATTGTGCTTTACAGTGTGCTTTGCCTTCTGATTTGGCTCATTTGTCTTGTTGGGTCTTTTGCACTATCGGTTGTCTCTCTCTTTTCCACCTTTCACATCACTTGTCAAGGTTCATGTCAAAGAGCAAATTTTATCATTAACCGAGTCCCATAGTTGTCAAATATTCTAATGTTTTCACGAGCTCATGCTGGTGATTATGAGAAACTGGAGCTTTGTATCTGGGGCATTTGTTGTTTACAATAATCATATCCATTCCCAAAGTGGCTTAAATTAAAACCTGTTACGCACTGTTTATTTGGGCCCCACCAGCTGCAGGTGGATCGGCACGTGTATGTGCGTAGATAGGGGAGTTACGAATACACCCGTTAACGCGACAGCAGTAAATTAGCACAGCGGGATTTCAAACAATCTGTCCAAACACACCAGGGTCAGGGGTCTGGCTGGGAGCGGCCGAGTGAAAACAGAGGCACACGCGCCGCAAGCCCAGACTGTTCACACAAGCTCTAATGAAGGAAGCAAAACAATGGGTAGGGGTTTCCTGAGGCCAGCTTTTTTTTTTTTATTCCAGCATTGGATTCATGGCCCCTTGTTTTCGCTCAGTCTCCCCCGTCGAGCCCTCCAGCACTGAGTTGGCGTCATCAAGGGAGCTCAGGGGGCCTTGGGGTGCCCCCTGGCACCTTGCCCGCCAACACTCAGGGGGCCATTGGATGTTTGGCCCTGAGATTTCTCACTATTTCTCTTATAATTACCTGAGATCTTTGGCCTCCCTCAAACTCGGTCTCCTGCAGCCACTGGCTTTTACATAAATATGAGGTCATTTTATGCTATCCCGAATATGAGCATAAAGACAGCATTGTTTCCGTAGTGTATAGAATCTGAAATTTTGAAAAAACAGTAACTTTTTTATTTTATAAGCATAAAGAGTATAAAATTTGGTGAAAAGTTAAAGCCAATTTGAGTGAACTGGCTTTTTACATTTTTCAAGTTTAAAAAGTTCATAATAAATTTACTGCCTTTGATAATAGTGGGTAATGGTTTTCAACACTGGAACAAAAAAAATAAATAAATAAAATAATTTTACCAGTTCATAATCCGGCACAATCCAATGCTATCCACATAGAAGGTAAAAATAATAAAAAAGTTAAAATGAAATATTAACTGGAAACGACGTACAATAACCATAATATTGGTTCATATGGATATTCAATAAGCAATGTTTTTTTTTTTCTTGCTAATAGTGAAAGATGTGAAAGGAAGTTTAGAGGTGCCTGTTGTGGTCTTGATCTGTGCGTCTGTATGTGTGTATATCTGACTGTGTGGGTGGGGTGTATTTAGGGGCTGAGCAGAAATCGAGTTAGAATGTAGCCTTCACTAAATCTGTCATCACCACATCCTCAGCTCATAAATAAACAACACGGTCGCAGCCGAGGTCATCTATTTGTCATCAGCCCCGTTAATGACTTCAAACATGGTCAGATGTGACATTTTGAAAGTCGTGTCAATTCACACCCAGCCAGAATTTATCATCTGTTGGTGTCGGGCAGATCCGTGCTGTTATCCCTTATGTGTCAGGAAACAAAAGAAATCGAATAACCTCACGGATATCGAGTGTAACTTCATCACATATTAAGTCTGTAATGCTCAAGGACATGTTTATTCGTGTGTTCTGAACTCTGGTGGTATTAAGCGAATAGAGCTGAAACTTTAGCTCGGGTCAATGCACTATATAAGCTCGTTATTGGATCGTTTTACCCAGGAGCTGCCCTGCAGCCCGACCAGACGTGAAAGTATTCCGGATTTCCACCTTTAAAAAAAAAAAAAAAAAACCCGCGTAACCTTGTTTTCGGTGTTTCGCCCTGCACCTCATTTTCGGTCACTTTAGCTCTCGTGCTTCGAAATGCATTCGGCCTGTGATTACACTTGCACTAAGTGAGCTGCAGGAATGCATATCGATTGGCTAGGGGGCCTCCAGTTCTCGTCCCAGGGAAAAAAAGAAAAAAAAAAAAAGAAAGAAAGAAAAAAGCTCGATCTGGGCCGCCATCTCGCGCGCTCTAATGCTTGAATAAGCGTCTGTGGTCAGCTGCTGGAGTCCCGGTAAGTGTGCGGTGGTAACTGCATCCTCTGAAGGAATCTGCTCGCTCTCTGCATTTCAAACGAGCCGAGCAATGAAATAAACAACTCTGGTGCAGGGGTTCGGACCAACACTTTGAAGGCCGTCTTTGCCAGGCTCGTTAAACATCCTGGAGAGTGAACCCCGAAGAAATCGGTCTGCTTCTAAACAGCTGGATATGAGACTAGAGGAAATCTGAGGCAGTGTGTGTGTACAGTATGTATATATGTGTGTAAATCCTTTCAAATTGCCCACCACTCAGCACTGCTGCTAACTACACAAGAGGACATGATGTTCAGGAGCAAAAGTACACGTTATCATCACCGCTCTCCGTTTTCACTAGCTGAACTCTTGCTGGGTTCAACGCGTTGCCCCGCCAGACGCAGTAGCTTCTTTGCTGAAAGGATCCAAATAAACAAGTTCTTCTCCCATCAAGTGTTGAAGGCTGGTCGGTCCGACGCCAAGACACTGAGGACACTGCGAGCATTTTTCACTGCTACTTGAAATCAAAAACATACTTCTTTTTTCTTTGCAGCGTCTCCGTCCGCCCCCCCCCGACCCCCCCCCTTTTTTTTTTTTTTTGTTTGCTGTGTCTAGCGCTTGCGTAATCCAGCCTGCGGTCTCCAAACTGAGTAGCGTCCAATAACAGTTTTAGTTGGGTCATTCCTTTTCATACTGACAGTGGTTTACAATGTACACGGCACCCACATGGCATTTGGGGGGAAGCATTTGAAAAACAGTGGCGTTGTAGATGGGATTTGCATCAGGCTCATTTTGTTTTTCCCTAATTAAGCAATAAAAGGCTGGACGAGATGCTGGTGGGACGGGAGTGATATCGTGTGTGTGTGTGTGTGTGTGTGTGTGTGTGTGTGTGTGTGTGTGTGTGTGTGTGTGTGTGTGTGTGTGTGTGTGTGTGCATGAGTTAAGTTACTGGCTGCAGTGTTACTGTTTTAGATCTTTCAAAGTGGGTGGCTAATGATTTTGGATGTGTAAGAGTTCTCCCGTTTGGGTTATCAGGATCTGATTAGGTTTCAAGCGTTTTTCAGTGGGACTAATCAGTACGGTGGAGTCACTCCAGCTGTTCACATGAATACGTTCCACCCGTTCATGTCATAAGATCCATGCTCATAACTATAATGACTGAGATATATCATTATGGTAGAAAATTACATATTTGGCTAAATATCACATATCGACAAGGTTCTCCTTCACTGATGATTATTAGATATGGATCATTTCTACTGTAGGATGACAAAAGTAAAAAAAAAAAACTGCATCCCTTCAACCTGGCTTCCTGAATCCAGCCTGAATCTTAAAATGTATAGTTTTTTTTTTTTCGAACACTCGCTAACTATCATATCTCTTTGTCTGCTACACTTGACAATACTTGAACTCTTTCTCTGTCCAAGTTGTACACTTTTGTAGACTCCCTCTCTCTCTCTCTCTCTCTCTCTCTCTCTCTCTCTCTCTCTCTCTTTTTTCCCTAATGGAGCAGGGGTCTTAAATTACAGAGGATCCCTGTGACCCCCCTCTTCCTCCCTCCCCGATTTGCGGCTTCCCTCATGGAAACTTTGACGCGCTCTGGCAGCAAGCCCAGGGCAGCAGGACTCCACTCGAACCTCTAATGATGATTGAGAGTGCGTCCGGTCCCGTGCTGAAATCGCTGAGTCGCTAACATTGTAGCATAGAGCTTTGGGATGGGGTTGAGTCTTGCATTAAGGGGGTGGAGGTCACAAACATTTTGGGAATAGCAGGGTCTAGAGCGTCCGTAGGGAGCTTGAGACGCGGCCTGAGGCTAGGATCGCAGCTTTTACCGCGTTCAAACTTTGACCTCTGTGGCTTGGTGTAAGGGGGCGGAGTTAATCGAACAGGAACCGGGGCTTTCTGGTGAAGTGCCCTCAGCCTTTATCGATAGGTAAAACATGCGGGTGAGGGTTTTCTTCATTATTCATTACCAGAGAGGACATGCTTGTAGTTGTAATGTTTGCGGATTACGAATCTAGAAGATGAGCGAACCGTTGGGAACCTACGTTATTTTTTCCAGCGATTACCGAAGACCAAAGCAGTGGCCGCAGAGGGCTTTTGGGGTTGGATAGAGTGCTAGGACGGCAACCAGACTGTCAAGTCCAGAACATTTTGGGATTTGTCGCGGTGATTTCCATCATTGGAAATATAAATCCAATCCAATAAACATATGAACCCAACAGTGCTTTAAGTTAAATTTCCTCAGACGTCTGCTTTTGTTATTATCAGCCACGGACAAACACGCCACAATTTATGACCTGATTCATTTCTCTTTTGCTAACGCTCATGTCAGAGACAGGAAATGAAACAAATACACTCATTCACAGCCTTTTTATAGCATAAAACTTGGGTAAATACGGTCTGAAAATATTAGCTGGTTGGAGCTTAGTGTCTTAAGAAGCTTCCAGACTTTGCAGACGTGCAATTGATCTTTATTTATTGATCAGATTATTATAAATCCAGACTACGCCATTTACTCCACAATGCATTTTAATCAGACACACACAGGCTCCAAATGTCTGGATTCTACTTCTATTTCTAAAATTTCTATTTTAAAATAAAGAAATGATACGCCTATTAGTCTGTAACCCTTTCGCATCGCCATTACTATCAAGATGAGGGTCACAACGGTGGCTGGCAGAAGCACCGTTAACTGACATTAGGCTACTGTGTATATATTTACATGAATAATTATGTCTTTTGGAGGCAAAAAAGTCAAATATTACCATATTATCATATGTCATTGAGCCTTGCACCTCCAGGGTCCGTGGGTGAATGGAGTCTTTACGTTCTCCCTATGCTTGGTGGGTTTCCTCCAGATACTCTGGTTTTCTCCCACAGACCAAGAACACGCCGATCAGGCTAACTGGCGTGTGAATGTGCGTGTGAATGTTGACCAGAGGTCCTACCACGGTCATAAAAATGGGAATAAATACGATGGTCGCCATTGGCCTCCACGGCCCCTGGTTGGACTGCACAGGTTCTATTGTAGAAGAGGAATTCAACACACAAGGACCATGTCTTTATTGATTATTTTCCAATAACAGGCCATCTGTGTTTTATTCCGTGCAAGTATTAAGTACCAACACTTGAGTCATGAAATGATTCTTATTATAAATAACTTCATGAGTCTCAAATGATTACCACTGTACATATAATTATGACATTATAACGAGGCCAAAATATGTCAAGACTTCATAAAAAGTGCTACCTCCAGTATATGATCTCACTTGTGTGAGTCTGCGTTCGCTTTGTACTGGACACATCCCCTTTAGACCCGACAGTACGCTAACGACTTTGTGAAAGTCTTCGTCAGTATTTGGATTCTGGTTCTTTGAAGTCATCGAGTACTAAAGTGCTTCATGATGAGCTTAACAGTCTCCTAATGCTCGGTCTGACTTCATTGCCTTCTCTTCTCGCGCGGGGCTCGTTCCTGTGGCGCGGCTCATTCGGCTCGCTCAGAGTGGTCCAGTTTCAGCCACTCCGTCATTATCTTTACGCTCGAGTCACGGCAATGGAATCCGTCTGGTGCGTAACGACGTCACTGTCTAAACAAATTGGCTTTCTTCATGTCTGATGAGGAAACCTCAAAATTAAAACCTGATTTTCTTTTTTTCTTTTTTTCAAGGGGAAAGGGTCGTCACGGTGTTCTGGTGAAAATATCGCAGGCTTGAAAAACCCGAACGCAGGAATGTTTAAACTACGCTGTCCAAGGAATTAAGTACGAATGTCTAAAACCATTTGATGGAAGAGAGATTGGTGGGTCCTGTCTGAGCGGGAGGAAGCAGGAGTCGGCATGCGCCGCGAGTTTATGTGGTGGAGGTTTGTGGGCTGGTACTTCTGCGCTCCTGAGAGAGAGAGAGTTTGAGAGTTGTGGCTTGGAAAAAGCTTGGCTCAAGTCGGGCCGCGCTCGAATCCACAGCCTAAATTCAAGTTCCTGTTGGTTTCTTCAACACACCACGGAAAGCTTTATTTGTTATTTGGAATTGAGTAATTGCGCCTATTTATTACTAGCCACACTGCTTAAGAGTTCGATCTTGAAGCGTTCAAAATTCGCATTCAATCATATTTCCTGTTTAGAATTAGCGAGAGAAATGATGCCGTTGTGGAGGATGTAAACAGGCGAAGCCCCGGCAGACTGCAAGGCCGAGGGAAGCCGAGTGCGTTGCTGATCTTGGCTTGCCTCTGTCCTCCTTTCTTGCTTCCTCTCTCTCTCTCTCGCCACAAAACCCTACTAGAAGAAAGTCAGAGAAAGAAAGCGTCATAAATGAAAAGGACTTTTCTTCCCTCTAGCTTGCACAGCTGGCTGTTTCTTGATTTCAGTAGAACGAACCACACACAGTACGGCCCTACCGAGATCTGTAAACGTGGGGCCCGAAACAGAGCGGAAGGAATTTTCACGGCTCAATTTATAGCCTTTCTTTCCTTCATCATCTCTCAGCCAGAATGAAAGAGTTAGAGCTCTTGGCCACAAGCTCACAGATAGAGCGAGAAGAGACTGATAAGTGAACACACACACACACACACACACACACACACACACACAGTCCCGAACACCTCCACCTAGACGATACATAGACACGCAGACACACTTAATCACATGAATATGCAGAAAGACAGCCAGACTGATAGGAAAACGTGTGGAAGGAGACGGAACTGAGCTCTGGCCTCAAACCGTGTGTAAGAGAAGTGGGGTTTCCACCTGCTTTTTTTTTGACCGATAACAATCACATGAATGGAAAAATGATGAAATCAAATTGGATAGCAGGTGAAATTCGCATATTTGTGAAAGTACACAAGGCGAATGACACGCCGAGGTTCTAACGCCGGCCTTCCTGTTCGTCTAATATTGTTCAGGACAAGTTAATTACTTAGCTAATGTTCCTGACTGTAAATCACATCACACCACACAAAATCACCACTTTAGCTTGGCGTGTCCTACTACAGTAAGTAACATGCAGTACACACACACACACGCACACACACACCCCTTTTTCGCTAGATGAAGTTAGCGCGCTTCAGTTCGGTGGCAGCACTCATTTAACGTGTTCTGGCTCCCCCATGAATCACGGCGTGTTTCAAATCCCATTCAGGCCGTAGACTCGTAAAAAGTGTCCGCCGCACATATGTTGCACTTCATCTCGTTTCCACTTACGTAACTAATAACTCAGCGAATACGGCTGACTTTGAGGCTGGATTATTCCTCGTGTGACCGCAGACGGATCCTCACGAGCGAGACGAAAGCACGAGGAAGAATTCTAAACGTCGCAATCTTCACGCTTGTCCTACTGTAACTATTATTTATTTTATTTATTTATTTGTTCGTTTGTTTTATTTTGCGGTACAGTCTACATGCATGATAGAGGCATGTTTTAAAGTAATTAAATGGATTTTTTTTTTTTGATTTAAACAGCTAAAATGTAACAAAGGGACTGATTGATATGATAAATGACGCACGACATTAGATGTAATGTGTGGTGGAGTGGTCAGCACTGTGGCCTCACACCTTCAGGGTCGGGGGTTCGATTCTCGCCCTGGGTCTGTGTGCATGGAGTTTGCAAGTTTCCTCTGGTTTCTGGTTTCCTCCCACATTCCAAAGACATGCAGAGTAGGCAAATGAGCATTTCATAATTTCATGTGTGTGTTCTAGTACTGGGGGCTCTAATCACCACCTCCCCCCCGCACCTTGACACGTGAGTGAGTGGTCTATGGTATAAGAGGACTGAAACATACAGTATAGTCAAACTACAACAGTCCATCAGTCTCCATTAAATAAACGACGCTGCACACGAAGTCAGCGTCGTAAGGTCACGATCCAGATCCTCAGGATCAGCTTACTCAGTTTCCAGTGGTCATTCCCAACCCTCCATCTTCCTCTTCATGGAATAGTTTAAGCATGTCGTTTCAGGAAAACGGGCCCCCTGGGGGACATTGTGTGCATCGAGGCTTATCATCGGTGTTTATGTTAAACCTGCAGGACTTTTACTGGAATCACACTCCTCGCCTCTGCTAAGACGCTCATACCCCGTGAGCCCAGGACGTAAAGCGATATAAAAACCTACCGGTGATGAAATCGCATTGCCGAACGCGAGGTCGTGATTTATGCACGCCGCGTCCATGCTGCATGTGTTTGGACGTGATAAACCTGCGTCTGTTGTCTTCTTCATGAGTTATGAATATGTCTGTGCTGGGTAAGTTTTCATCTCAGCATGCATGGTGTGTGTGTGCGTGTGTGTGTGTGTGGAAGAGTTGGAGGGGATGCTCAGTAGACCCTAGTGGATTCTGATCGTTGTATATTGCTTAATGGGTATTTCAGAGCATCCAGATGTAGGAGCCGTAGAAGCATTTAAAGAATTCCTTCAAAAAAAAAAGGGAGGAGAGTGAAGTGGAAAAGCCAGCACAAGAACGGGGGAACACTACAGATGGATTTCAAATATGCCAACCATTTAATATGGACAGATTCTGGAAGATTTTCTAGCGAGTAGGAACGGTGACTTGTAGTGTGATGAAAGAAAAAAGGAAGGTGCTGAAATAGTGAACAGTATTATGGGTTAACTCTACTGAGATCTCAGGTTCAGGTCCATAACCTGAGAGCGCGGTAACGACACCACCTAAGGAGAGGAACTCACGGATTCTCACCGCTCAGGCGTGATAAAATGAAATGAAATGGAATGAAAGAGATGGTCAGGCAAAAAGCTTTGCACTCTCCCTATGAAGGACAATAGAGTCCAATAAAGCCTACGCTGATGTAATCCTTTTGGACACCATATATGTTTTTTCTATATGTACATAAGAGTAAAGTTTAAAGTAAAATGACCTCAAGACTTGACAGGCGGCAGGTGATTCAAAGAGGCAGCGTACAAATCCTGATGTTATAACTCCCATTAAATGCAACCGTGATTGTTTCAATATGCTCCTGCTTTCCTTGCTCTATCTGAATGTCAGGTGACGAACCTCTTTTCTCAGCTTGGCTCGCCAGGTCGCGTTTGTCAAACGCTGCTTATCAGATGGCTGGCGAGCTTTTCTCATGAACCAGCGCATGTGGAAATGCAGGCGTGTGTTTTTTTTTTTTTTTTTAATACATAACACATTGCTCTTTAAAAAGCCGTGCACTTTTTATTGGGGTTAAAACATCTGCGCTGACGGTACGGCTTCGTTTCGGTGTTGCAGCGTGCCTCGTGATGATGTAATAGGCCAGCCAGGAATGAGAGGTAGTCATGGTTTTTGCATTTGCCGACTCCTTGTTGTGCAAAATGCTCAGTGAAATGAGTGTGTGTGTGTGTGTGTGTGTGTGTGTGTGTGTGTGTGTGTGTGTGTGTGTGTGTGTGTGTGTGTGTGTGTGTGTGTGTGTGTGTGCAGCTGAGCAAATAGTAAATCATTTCTGCACATCTCTGATTAGGGCACAGGAGAGCAGGCCTAACCATGTAAACACCCCTTCCACACACACACATACGCCACCCTAGGGGACGCCGCCCGACACATACACCCCGGCCTCCCTCGAGTCAGAGAGGAAGTGATTGCAGGAGAAGAGGAAGATAGCACAGAGATGAGAGGGGAGGGAGGGGAAGACGAGCGCTGCGGGGAGACATACTAAGGTTTGGTGGATCAAAGTGAAAAGGGGCCTTTTTCAAACAGAGCCAGTGTAAACAGCCAGTGTTGTTAGATTAACCGTCTAATTTTGGCGACCGTTCCTTTCTGGTCCCGCGTAGGCAGGGAGCCGCATTGGCAGCATGTGTTGCGCGGAGCTTTGTTTTTCTTTCTGCCTTGTCTGGGTCGAGTAGACTCGTGTATCCCCCGGGGTTCCTCGCTCACCCTGGCAACTGTTGTAATTGATCATGCTCGAGGGAGCCTCAGCACTCACACTTCAGCATCAGCCTCTATCAAACAGGTGGAGTGCCAAAGCTCATCGCTTTATCTGCTGTGCCTGCAGCAGATGAAGATCTGTAAGAGTGAATTAAGTGTGTGTGTGTGTGTGTGTGTGTGTGTGTGTGTGTGTGTGTGTGTGTGTGTGTGTGTGTGTGTGTGTGAAGGGCATAGAGTCACAAAGGATGGAGGGGGCACACTAAAGGCCCAGGGACTTGTTATTACAAGTTCAATTCTATTTATTTCAATGGAATTTGCAGCAATGTGTAGTTTCGCAGTTTTGATACAAATATAGTTTGTGAGTAAAATATCATTTCCGAGTTCGCCTGTCTCTTGAACTATTTTAAATGCATTACTCTCTAAAGAGGTGGCATGGGAATTTATGTCATACCTCCCCGACCTGCTTAGCCATTTTTCAATACTGCAGTCAGCCAAGAAGCTGAATTTGATGATGTGATTTATTTCATGAACTGTATTCCAATGTATATATTAATATGCTTTATATTTATTACAGTCAGTCATATTTCTATTCCTGAACATTCAAGTAAACAATGGATACTGTAGTGTGAGTTATTGTTTGTTGAAGTCAAACTGGCTGAGATCTAACTTAAGTGACTTAAGAGGGTTTGAGCCAAATCAGCGTCGGAGTCCAAGTGAAAGGAACGAACACCACAAAATAACAAAGAATTATGGGTTCTCTTTTTTTATTTTCAAGATCTCCTCCTCATATCATCTTGGGGAGACTTGCCAGCATCCCCTTTGGATGCTCATTACGATCAAACTGACTGACCTTTAAATAAACGTTTTACTGCAACAGACTGCAAAGCTCCTAATGATGCAATAAAAAAAGGTTAGTTAACGTAACAACCACAGCAGCAACCTCATTTCCCCTCTCATCTGTCCCAAAGCCAAACAGCATTCAGCACCACCGGCCTGATACACTAATCACCGGCCTGATCATCTGTCATCATCCGCACCTGTTTCTCACCGGTTCATGCCTTATGTTAGATGTTTTTAATGCTTGAATGATTCATGGGTCACTGAGGGGCTTAACAAACAAAAAAACATTCCTCTGAAACTGCTCAGGTACAGGGACTGGACTGAGAACAAGAGCCAAAAACTTGTCAAAAATGAGAGCCAAGAAAGTCCTTCAGGAAGCCTGGAGAACTATTCCTCAAGACTCCATTAAAAATACAAGAAGGTCTAGCACTTTGGAAACAACATATGATGGAATAAGGGGTGGCTCAAGACTTTGCACAGTACTATAGGTTTAAATAAATTGAATTGAATTGAATTGAACTTCTTCTTGTCATTCCTAAAACTTCATACATAAAACCATTGGTTGAGCCCAAGAGCAATATTTAGCAAGCCCAATGCCCAAGACTGAGACCAAGTGCAAGTCTAGGTGGCAATAAATCCAACACAATCCTAGTCAGTACAGAAAACTGTATGCACAGCCTCTACTTTAAGAGCCAGTGGTATTAACAAAAGTATCAGATGCTTTGGAGATACAACTGCAACCTAAACAGTAAAGAAGAGCTTAAAGGTATGAGTTGGGGTGGCAAGGTTTATTCCAAGGATAGGAGTTGCCTTGGCCTCTCAGCTGTCAAAAAGTACACAGGTAGTCTGGAGAAACTCCTTTAACCTCTTTTTCTCTCTTTCTGGGACACGGTGGGGATTTGAAAGGTTTCGGCAGCTGCTGCCAGGGCCTGGTGAATAACACACCAGAGTTTATTCAAAGCCATTTTAAAACAAACTCTCCCTCCTTCTGTCTGTCCCCCTGCTGTCAGCCTCTGAGCTGAATGCTTCCACATGGCCAGTGCAAGCTTTTCGAATCAGTCAAGTTTTTCTTGACGGGGCATGCTAACCATATACTTTTTTATTATTATTATTATTATTATTATTTATTTATAACTCGAACTGACTAATGACAGATCCAGTGGAATTTTTCATCATGTGTGTATTTGTACTGTTTCTTAACCCCTCTAATGTCTTTCTGTATGGGGTTAAGCCAGGAGCTTGGCATGCTAGCTCCATCGCTGGCGCGGCTCCGCGCGTGGGAGGCTGCGAATGGCCCATTAGCGTTTCGGCTGAAAGCGAGAGCAGATTTGATATTGTGGGGAAACAATAAGTAATATGTAGCAGGAAATTCAATTGCCCTTCTCCTACAGCATCAAATTCAGAGTTAAGCTTCCTTTGCCAAATCAATTTCACGGGCGGTTTAAACAAGGTTAGAGCATTTCTGTGAAAGCCGCCCTATTGAACATATACGATTTCAGAGCGGGATATTGTGATCTTGCAATTATGCCACAAACATGTTGTTGAAATTCAGTTGATATTCAGTAGATATAAAAGGGGGCGATAGAGCTTGTCACTCAACATATCTTTTTACTTTTTTTTTTTTTTCAACAAATTTCAACAAATGCATCATCTTTTGTTAATTGTAAACCATGCGAAAATAGTGAACGAGTTGGTTGCATCTTAGCTGCTGAACTCATCATACTTGATTGAAAAAGCTGGTCCGGAATTAGTTTCCCCTCATGCTCATCGTGACAGTATCCGGTTTCATGCTAAGGATTGTCCGAGGTGTGATGGCCATCCATCTCAAACCAAACCACAGGCTCCCTGCTCTTACCTCTCTCTCATCTCAGAGTCTCGGTTAAACTTACTTTAGTGACTCCCCCTCTTTGTTTCCTAGGGATTAATGACAAGTACAAAATAGGTCCCTGAGTGGAGCTTTGATATACAGTATCCAGATAACTCATCATGCTTGATTATGATGGAAATCATCTGTGTTATTATGCTGGAAAAACTGTAGGATAAGCTATAACATAATAGAATATTCACTACTTTGTCTCCATAGTATTTGTTAATATCAGATAAATTAATAGCTCTGGTCTAACTGTCTTGCTGGGTTGACCTACAGAAGTTTTTTCACTGACTGAAACTTGGATTAATTAGTGAACTGTAGAGTCCATTTCATTTCCTAGACCAGACTATCTGTGCCTCAAAGTAAAATTGCATTGAAACATGACTCCAGTGCCTCTTTTCCAAACTAAGTACATAAGTAACATACTGTAACACCGTTACAAAGTTACCGTCTGTTATCTCCTTGCCTACGTGTATGTATGAATAAGAATCTGCTTTTTTATTAGTGTTCATTTGCATCTAATTAGTTCGGAAAAGGATGTGAAACTCAAGATTCTGATTTTTTCTTTCTCTGAATTTAGTTTTTTTCTCTCCGAATTTGACGTTGTCTCTCAAAAATTTGACATTTGACATCCTCAGAATGATGGTTTCTCAGAATATGAACTTTTTTCTTAGAATCTGACTTTTTTTTCTCTCAGAATTCTGACTTTTTTTTTTCAGAATACAGATTTTTTTCCCCTCAAGATTTGAATTTTTTCTTTCAGAATTCTTACTTTAAACTTTAGTTTGAAGTCAGAATTCCGATATTAAAATTCTGAATTCAGAGGAAAAAGTCAAAATTTTATTCTTTCTCAGAATTTGACTTTTTCTCCCAAAATTCTGACTTTTTTTCCTCAGAATTTTACATTTGTTTTTCAGAATTATACTTTCTTAGAATGACTTCTCTTAGAATTTGACTTTTCTCTCAGAATTCCGACTTTTTTTCTCATAAGTTAACTTTTTCTCAGAATTCTGAATTTTTTCCCTCAAGATTTTTTGTCTTTCAAAATTCTTATTTTAAACTTTAGTTTGAAGTCAGAAATCTGATATTAAAATTTTGAATTCAAAGAAAAAAGTCAAAATTCTGAAGAAAAAAAAAAGTCAGCACTAAGATTTTTTTTTGCTGACTATAATCATCTCCCAAAAATTAGCTTTGTATTAAAGTGTCTTGCTAGCTTTGTGGCAATTAGCAAATTTGACTAAGCTAGCTAAATTTTCTCTTCAACTGCAACTACAAAACAAGTTTCTACAAATACAACCGTGACTATTCCTTAGATATAATGGAAGTAACTATCCATGGTAGTATCTATATTGTGGGAGTGGCTTGTTTGTTGATATTGTTTAAGACTTGGTAACGTTAGCTTTGTTATAGGATTGTCTATATTTGCACTAGGCCTATATAAGAAGTTATTTTATGATTAGGACACAAAGCAAGACAGAAAAGCAGCAATTCCCTAACAGCTTGTGGTTTTGTTATCAGAATTTTTTTCCACTACTTTTTTGAAAGCTTGCATACCCAACTGATGAATAAGCTATAACGGAAAGTGCGTGAAACAGCTTCACATCAGTATTGACAGGAAAACAGTGTCATATCAAAAAAAAAAAAAAAAAAACATGTTGTCAGCTTGCTGAAAATGAACAAAGCCGGAATTCCTGTGGTGTATTTTTAGCTTAGCAAACGTCAGTTGCCAGTCCCTGATCCCTGTACGGAGAATGAGATTTAAAGATACCTGAAACAGCACCACACCCAAAAGGAAAATCTGGAGGGATGGTTTGGCTGTCCTCCCTATACACACGTGTGTGCTGGCAGTGCCAGGATTACAGGCTGGGGCACTGCAGGGATGATGCATGTTTTAATAAAGCACCTTCTGTGTTCTGTCACACTTAGAAACGCTCTGTCTGAAACCAGCCATGCTTGCTTGTTTGCTTGCATTGGTGGGTTGTTGGTGTAACTGCTGACTTGGGCTATAGTCTAACAACTTGAAAATATAATAAAGTGCAGATCTGCTTGGTATCACAGTGACATTTGAAAAAAAAAAAAATATATATATATATATATATATTGTCATGAACATTCAGAGAGTGGAACGCTTGATCCTTGAAAATTGACAGATAACTTGTTGGAAACTTTCAGAAGAGTCTGTGGGAACTGTACACACAATCATTTACCAACACCACTTGTATATTACAGGAACTTGGTTGAGAGTTATTGCCACGTCCCTCATATAGTCCAGGAGCGGATCTACCGGGGTGGCACGGGGTGGCAGTTGCCACCCTAAGAAAAAGCCTTGCCACCCCATTTGCCACCCCAGCACTAGTATCCTAGACGTTCCAATCCAGTTCCAATCACACATCAGCCTTTATTTCATTTTTATAGGACAGTGTAAAAATGTGCACACTAGTGTATACACCGAATAAAAATAGCGTTCCTTGAATCCACAAAAACCATGCAAGGATGCTTGCTTCAGTGTTGCCACCCCTCATAATTTTAATGCCACCCCATGAATAATTTTTTAGATCCGCCCCTGATATAGTCCTGACCTCACTCCAAGCCATTTACACCTGTTTGGGCCATTTAAGGAGTTCCTGGGAGGCCAGCATTTTAGAAATTAACCAGGCAATCCCAACTTTTCAGCGTACTGAGAAAACTTTCTACCTTCATGGTATCCAAGCACTAGTGAAATGCTGGGATAAGAGCATTAGTGTAGCAGGGGATTATATAGACAAATGGAGAGAGTTTTTACTTTATTAACTGTGTTTGGTTTATTCTGCACAGGTAAAAAGACCTGGTTTGCATTAAACATTCCTGGAATCACAATGCATGCTCAGATTTTTCTATGAAACAAGATTTTTCACTACTTTACTTATATATGATGTGTATGCTATGTTATCTAACCAAAGCTCTCGTAAAAGGCTAATTTCAACTTGTAGTACTGTTTAACATTACTATTTTTACTTTATTCATTTCTAAGAATACTATTCCCACTGTGAAACAGGGTAGTGGTAGCATTGGGTAGCATTGTGTCTTCTCCCCCACACTTCACTTCCAGTCATGACCTAGTTGCAAGTAGTCACACTCCAAAGTGCTGAATAGTTCAAGCATACTGAATACTTATCCTATATTTGTTTAAAGCCTACCATAAACTCTAGTTACTTTTAAAATTCCAGGCACCATTACAATGCATTGCATCAGGTGGGCTCAAGCCCTGGAGATATCCTACACGTCAACATCCAAACAGCGTTTTTTTTTTTTTTTTTAATCTTCTTTCTCCATCACAAACAATTAACTGATCTTTGCCATATATTTTTTTGCACTTGTTGATCAAATTAATAAGCAGTCTGGCAGATCATATTAATAGAACGCTAAAATTAGCCACACATAGGTATAGCGTTGAGGTTTAACAGTTTACAGCATCCTGTTTCGGTGGCTTTTTGAACGTCAGAAGAGTGATTAAAAGCCTCTGGACATGTTTGCTGGCATAAATCAGTCTTTTTTTTTTCCAGCTCTTGCTTTTTTTTTTTTGCAGTGGAAAAGCTGATGGCTTGGAAATGGAAAGTATTAGTTGATAAAGCAAAACAGCGCAATGTTGTGGTTGCTGTGTAGGTGTGAAAAATTTCGGAGAAAGCCCGACCGTTACCGCGACTGACAAGAATGAAAAGGAAGCGAGCACTCTTCCTTTGCAAGAAAAGCTTTTGTTTTACATTTAGTGTGATTTCTTTTAACTCTCCCTCCACTCTGCTTTGTTATTATTATTTTTTTTTTTACCCAAGGTTTTTTTTAAGTGTAGACATTAAAGATTGATCATATAATTGAGATCCTGGGTTTGTGGTTTTATGTTTTTATGCCAGTGTTTACAATGAAGAACATGGTTTCGGCATGTTAATGCCTGTTTTGCTGCGAGCTGTGGCAGGCACAAACAGCCAGTGGTGTTGGCTCAGCCTGCACTTTTCCACTGGGACTCCCTCATGTAGGAAAACGAGATCTGGGCGTTAGTGTGTCTATGTGTTTGTGTGTGTGTGTGTGTGTGTGTGTGTGTGTGTGTGTGTGTGTGTGTGTGTGTGTGTGTGTGTGTGTGTGTGTGTGTGTGCGTGCGTGC
>JAAGKR010003730.1:2500-43529 GCA_011419295.1 Clarias macrocephalus
AGCAAAGCAAAATGGCTAAAATGCTCTGAGCTTTTGGAGCTACAACACATCACTAGTTCGCACAACCACTCATTCATTTAAAACAATGTTTGTTAATTGCACTGGAGGACGGCAGGCAGTTAGTTGGCTGTATTTGTTAAGGTCCAGAAGAAGAAAGAAAAACAGAAACCTTTATCTGGTTTAGCACTGCTATGAAATCCCCACACTACAGATGCTGACCGATGTCAGTGAGTGCCCCATGCGTGCTCAGAGGTAAAAAGTCATATAAAAGTCCTTGAACATCCAAATTGGCAGTTAATGCCCAGCGTTTAGTGGAAGCAGAGTTGTGAAACACAGTACAGCAGGTTATCTTAATAATAATAATAATAATAATAATAATAATAATAATAATAATAATTGCTGAATATTACATACGGTACATATTATAAAAGGGTGGCTTTAATGGTTAGCACTGTCGTCTTGCACCTCCAGAGTCTGGGTTCAATTCCTGGCCAGGTTTGATTCCCGCCTTCCCGGAGTTTGCATGTTTTCCCCGTGCTTGGTGGGTTTTCATCCGGGTACTCCGGTTTCCTCCAACAGTCCAAAGATTAGGCGTATTGGCATTCCCACATTGCCTGTAATATGTGAGTGTGTGTATGTGTGTGTACCCCGCAATGGATTGGCACATTGTCCAGGATGTACCCCGTCTTGTACCCAAAATCTCCTGGGTTAGGCTCCAGGTACCTGCGGCCCTGTATACAGAATAAAGCAGATAGACAATGATGCTGACATATTATAACACATATTCCGATACATTTGCTCATTTGTCTGATACTTTTAAAACCATAAGATCAAGTACATTTCACTGAACAAATGCAATATTTTTAATGAAGTCAATTACAGTACAGTAAGTCAATGGCAGAAATGATTGAATCTTTGAATTCCGTTTGAGTTGTGGTGGCTCACTAATTATACCTTTAAGTCAATTGCAAGTCATTTGCTTTTGAGGATCAAACATACTGGATTTTGTGTTATTTTGACATGATAAGAAATATTACTATATTAGATAAGTTTGACAATATTCAAGATGCTAAGATAAATTCTTTTGGCATATTTAGGAACATGAAGTAACTGTCTAAATAACTGAAATTTATTAGTAAAATTTGGTTTTCTTGCTTATGTTGTGGGTTATGTTGTGATCCCTTCCTATTCTTCTATCTATAAATGGTTCATGGTAGCTGGAGATAACACAGCAGTGCAAAAGTGCTTTAATGTCAGTACAACCACTCAGCATCAGGATAGCTACGTCAGCCTGATTTCATTACTCACCACTTAGACCAACAACAAACATCCCCCGGCTACTAGGTCTAATGACTACCCACTTAGTTTCAACTCTCCCCTCCACTCACTCTGTCTCTTAAGATGGTCTTAAGTATGACACAGTCATGCTATGAGGCTATAATACACATTGCTATCTCAAGAAACATCTTCCATTGCTAATGCAACTTCTACATGTAGTCATTTAACAAAGCCCGAGTCTATTTCCTCCTCTTCAGTATTTCTATATCTGTTTGGGTGACGGTGTGAATCTCTGCATGCAAACAAAATAAAAGTCTCCATAGAAATTAATATATATAAAGAAACGTTGGCTATTTACACTCCACAGTCACTTCATTAGGACCACATGTTCAACTGCTTGTTAATGCAAGTATATAATCAGCCAATCACATGGCAGCAACTCACTGCATTTAGGCAAGGTCAAAATAATCTGCTAAAGTCCAAACCAAGCATTGAAATGGGGAAGAAAAGTGATTTAAGTAAAAAATGTGGTATGGTTGTTGGTGCCAAATAGGTTATTATGAGTATTTCTGGATGAGTATTTCTATTATGATATTTCTATGCTGATCCCAAACATATATGTGGTTTGCAGAGAATGGTCTAAAAAGAAAAAAAAAATCCAGTAAACAGTAGTAATGCCTTGCTGATGTCAAAAGTCAGAGGAGAATGGCCAGACTAGTTTAAGCTGGTAGAAAGACAAATAACAAGTAATTCAAAAAACATCATGTTACAACCAAGGTATGGCAAACAGCATCGCGGAATGCACAACATATTGATCCTTGTGGCGGATGGGCTACAGCAGTAGAAAATGCCTCCGGGTGCCACTCCTGCCAGCTGAGAACAGGAAAATGAGGCTAAAGTTTACATAGACTAACCAAAATTGGACAGTAAAAAATGGAAAACCCATTCCTGGTCTAATTAGTCTTGATTTCTGATGTGACATTAGGATGTTTGAGTCAGAATTTGGCATAAACCACATGAAAGGTTGGACCCATCCTGTCTTCTATCAATTTGGTCCAGGTTGCTGGTGATAGTGTAATGGTGTAGTGTATTGTTGCTGACCATGTCCATGTCATATCTATCTACTGCATACAATACAGTCCAAAAGTTTGGACACACCTTCTCATTCAAAGAGTTTTCTTTATTGTGTCCTTTCTTGTGTTCTTTAGCCCAAACGCGTCTCTTCTGCTTGTTGTCTGTCCTTAGCAGTGGTTTCCTAGCAGATATTCTACCATGAAGGCCTGATTCACACAGTCTCCTCTTAACAGTTGTTCTAGAGACGTTTCTGCTGCTAGAACTCTGTGTGGCATTGACCTGCTCTCTGATCTGAGCTGCTGTTAACCTGCGATTTCTGAGGCTGGTGACTTGGATGAACTTATCCTCTGCAGCAGAGGTGACTCTTGGTCTTCCTTTCCTGGGACGGTCCGCATGTGCGCTTGATGGTTTTTGTGACTGTACTTGGGGACACTTTCAAAGTTTTCCCAATTTTTCGGACTGACTGACCTTCATTTCTTAAAGTAATGATGGCCACTCGTTTTTCTTTAATTAGCTGCTTTTTTCTTGCCATAGTACAAATTCAACCTCTTTGAATGAAAAGGTGTGTTCAAACTTTTGGTTTGTACTCTATCTATCTATCTATCTAAGGTTATATTGTCAATAAAAAAGAATTAGGGTTACTCTATATGTCGCTATGGTTAGTTGTACATAGATTTATGTTAATAAACAACTGTGATTATTTACTACGGTAAGTGCTATTTTTATTGCAGAGTAAGAGTGATCATGAGGACCATTTTATAAATGTTGTTACAGGCCATTTGGTACGGAGCTAAGCCTGTTAGACATTTAGATAAATGTGAACAAAGTTCATATACCTTTATGTGAAATCGAAATCTAAGCCTCAATCTTTTCATTTCATACAGTATGGTCGCGTGTACTAATTTACACAGAATGAACCACACACTGTTAAGAACTGTTCAGCATGATTAGTAAATTTCACAATGTTTTAAATTGTGCCTGGCCGTTTTTAGTCTACGTATCACACCTCAACTTGGTTGCACCTGGACTGAAAATGAGTTCATAAAAATTATCAGGATAAGATGCCTTGAGGTGTTACTTACAGTAATTAATGCTTTACATTAAGGTTTCCAGGAAGCTAGAGTTCATAAATTTATACACAATTAGGAACATGTAGAATTTTTGCATATTTTTAGTCATGAACTAAAAAATGGCAAAACATGTATATTTTGCTTACATTTAAACAAATGTCGATTACTTAATGTGTTAAGTAAGGAATAAAATATGACAGGGCAAGCTGTTATGAATGACTAATCAGTGGCAAGAATGTAGTTATTGTTACCACCCTGAAATTATTTTTGTCATGAATCGGCTATAGAACTGACGTTTAACTTCAACCTCCAGAACAAAACACTAATTACAAACATGAATATCGAGAGCTCCAATTCCCAGGATGCATATCTCCACTGACCTGAACTGATTGCCGATACTTGAGATCAACCTCACCTCCACACAGTCTAGAAAGACGTTTGGTTCATTCACACAATGAAAACAATGTCTTACAAACAGTTTTCTTCTGGGTTATATTACCTGCTTATCATTACAGTATTTGCTCCTGTGCCTACAGTATTATTTGTTTATGAGTTTTTTTTTTTTTTTTTTACCTCTTGATATTGTTCATTTGCCTGACCTGTGCCTGATTACATGTTGATTACCTATTTATTTTTGTTTGCCTGGTTTATTGAGCTACATTTGCATCCTGAGCCTGTTCCTTCCAAGTTTCTAATACAATAAAATGTTTTATTTTATACAGCACTTTGGCAATTGCATGTTTTTAACTATTTCGTGTTATAAATGGTGAAATTCCCACAAAACATATTAGTTCTTGTTCTTAATTAAGTTATAATAACTAAAAACTATTCTTCAGTTTTTTAGTAAGGCAGAAAACAGGGTGCATTAATTTAAACCTTGCAGGTGAGCTACTGTCATGGCTTGTAACTTTTTCTGAACTATCACATTCAAGCATTTAACAGCTCTATTGTATAACTTACCTGTAAGATTGTTAACATTACTTCAAATTCATGGTAACTAATGTGCTATATGATGTCAGTTAAGGAGACTTTAGTTTAAAATGTTACCATTACTTCCACCTTTTGGGACCCAGCATCACAGCATATGCCCACCATGGTCACACCCATTCTGGGATCTTATTTACTCGATGCCAGTGCCAAAACACCCATTTAAAACCAGTCATAAAAGCACTTTCAGCAAGAAAACACACCTGCTAAAGTTATGTCATCTTAAACAACACTCAATAGTACTTAATAATGCCACCTTAATAACTTCTTCTAAGTTGTTCCGAATTGCCTCTGAACCGTCCGTGTTGTGTTTTGAGCTATTACAGTAGTTTCTAACGCAAGGCTGAATCCCAAATCCCTCTCTAACCCCTGATCCACTTGGTGTGTGGGATCCAAAACCCTAAACAGTGCAATAGTTTTCCATTTTACGCTATTTTTATCTTCCTAGCAAATTCCACCAAATCCAGGAAGAATCCAGTCTGAACACTGTCTGAGGTATTCACATTATGATAACAAATTAAATCCTTGCGAAATCATATGCTTATTGCCTTTTTCATCCATTTTCACACACTTGTTTCTCTGTTGAATAAGTTACAAAGTCCACCACAACCACGGCTCGATTTGATTGGGGATGGCATCCCCCCTGTTGAAAAAAATGACAAAAACCATTCCCTCTGTAAAACCAGCCTCTTTAGATTAATAATGCTGTGTAATATGTAAAACTAGAAAAATGAAATATTAAAACTCTCTATGTACTATAATCTATGAACTATAAATAACAGTGATCAGCTGTGCGCACTTTCACAATGGCTAAGAGAACAGTTCAAGCACAGCTTTTGACACATTTCAAAAAGAAGAGAACTGAAGGTATGGTACATATGCGCAAATCCTCTCAGTGGAAATGCGATGAAAATAAAGGATTCAGTTTAATATGGAAGTGTTCGTTCGAACTGACTGACAGCTAGATGTTTATTCTATTCTTATAATCCTCCAAGCCATGGAAAGGATCTAATTACCTTTTGACAATTGCCTGTGTTTTGTTTCGATGGCCCGAAGTTGGTTTTATTAAGCTTAAGTTTAGTTAATAAAACTGTTCTTAAAAATTTGACATATTTTGCAATCATTTTGTATGGTTAGTTATAGCCCCCCCCCCTCCCCTCTGAAAAACAAAACAAAAAAACAAACAAAAAAACTTCAACCACTAACCACAACATACTGCATGTGAAAATAATCAGACACATAAACTATCAACTGCTTAGTTACTTTTTATCTGTGATAATCAGGGTATTGGATAATCCATTAATTATTAAGGTACTCATTTCTGTTTTTTGGGCTCCTCAAATCAATAAAAATATTACTTTTGCCTTCTACTGTTGTGACTGATGGCACAGTTGTCACACGTCTTCACAAGGTCAATCTAACTTGATTGAAAGGTGCACTGTAAAAAAAAAAAAAAGTTGAGTTAACTTAAAATAATAAGGCAACCTATCACAAGCACTTTTATGAGTTAACTGAACAAACAGGGTCTGAAGACAAGGCAACTCAAAGTATTTTGTTAAAATCCTTAATTCTCACAAAATAAATATTTGTTTACTTAACAAATAATAGAACTAAATATTTTTGGTTTGCTGAAGGTAATTATGACAGATTGATCCATTATGTATTCATTATATACATATAATTATATTATATATATTTTCATAATTAAAATTTAATAAACCACAAAACAAATGTCTCTCTCTTTTTTTAATAGTTTGTCCGAACACAATACAATACAGTCCACTAGAGCTGGGCGATATGCCCTATAAGTTGAATCTCGATTTTTTTAGACCAAATTTGATTTTATTAATAATAATAATAATAATAATAATAATAATAATAATAATAATAATAATAATAATATTTTTAATGAATAACAATGGAAAAAAACAGACAGTATTGTTTATTATTATTTATTTATTTATTTAAGCAAAATGATAGAACCAAACATGAACTTCTTATTTGAAATAAAAATATATACATTAAATCATTTAAACAATTTTGCAAACCACATGCAATTTACAAGCTGAATAAAATCAAACAGGAACCTGACAGCATTTTACATGTTTTATTTTTAGCTGTGTATTTGGGCATAATGTCTTTAGCGATATAACACGACACAACATCAGTAATATTTTTCCATCGAGGCTCTTATCATATGGGATACAGTGGGGAAATGTGCTCACTGTTTTCTCCTGGCGTTTAGCTGGTGTTTTCGTGCTGCCGCTTGTCTTGTTCAGCTCGCAGCGCTAAACACGACGCCGATTCAACAGTGTGTCTCTGTTTGAGGTGTGCGAGGAAATTAGTCGTGCTCGAGTAAATTAGCTTCCTTCAGTTGCCACAAACTTCAGACAAATTTTACACCAGGCTTCGACTTGTTCAATGTGTAAAGTTGCGGACCCGAACAATTTCCATACGACTGATGAAACCGCGCCTCTGTTGGAAACAAGCTTTTTGGTTTCATTAGCACGCGCTAGTTGTATCTCGTATTTCCCACGTGTGAGTCACAGAGGGGGCGTGGCAAAACTACAGAAGCTCGCGGTGCCGCACCACCAAGTGAAACTGTAAAATCGATTTTCATTTTTCAAAATCGACATAAACCATAAATTCAAATTAATCGAAAATAACGATTAAATCTCCCAGCTCTAGTTTAAAATATGGGCATGCGCCAACAAGAAATGCACGCATTAACGCAAAACTAACTTTTTAATGTAAAGTCTACAAAACATTTTTAGTATTATACAGTTTTTTAACATTGAAGCAACATATTTGTTGAATAAACTAAGTATTATTTCTGAACATTTCAAATAAAAATATCTTAGTTCAGTTTACTTTTTATACTTTTTAGATAACTTTTCATAAGTTGGCTTTTTACAGTGTGGTTTAAGTAAAGATGATTTCTTTAAGTATATCAGTTGCATTTAAAAGACAATTTGCATTCCCAACTTTTCAAAATAACTATTTTAAAATATTTTAGCTTTGCTTTAAAAAAAAAAAAAAAAAGAATTCTGCATGTGGAATGCAGCATAATGTTTCAGGCAGCAACTGTGCTGAGATATTTTCATAGACATAAGTCATTGCTTCAAATGAAAAATGTTACTTCAGTGGTCATCATCATAAAGTATATGCAGCCTGTCACATCAATGATGTCTGTAAGCAAATTTCATCAGGGCTGCCAGCATCACATTTCGGTTAAACTCATAATATTCACAATGTTACAAAGTCCTTGTCCTATTTCATCCATCAAATCCACATGACAAAAAAAATAGTGAAGTAAGCATGTGCGTGTGTGTACTGCATATGTGTGAGAGAGAGAGAGATAGATAGAGAGAGAGAGAGAGAGAGAGAGAGAGAGAGTGTTGATGGGTACAGGTATGTTCATGACATACATATATCACATACATACGTGAGGAGGAAAAAGAACACACATGACCTCTTTCGGCTTTGTGCTGCATTACATTGCTTTAGTCTATCAGTCACTGTCTGCTAAAGAGAAATGTAGCACAGCTCCAGCGCACACCAGGTACTATGACCAAACCAAAGGCCGCATGGAGAATGCAGTTCGTCTAATCTAGATAAATCCTCTCCAAAAGCTGACCAAACAAAAGAAAGAGTTCTTGTGGATTAGGACATGGAGAGGACAAAAAGCGAATATAGGCTCTGTAATGCTTCGGGTGAATGGCGCTAAGGCTTATACTGAGCTTAATGTGATTTTGCTGGAGATGTATTTGGAAGTGAGGATTGCTGGTAGGTGTTTCAGTGGGCGTGGAGCAGTCAGTGCCAAACAAAGCCCTGTATTTCGCTTTGTCCTTCTTGTGTTCCCTGTACCTCAGCCTGCCAATGTCATCAGCTGCTGCATTGTGATACAGGATTCAACCAGCCTCCTAGCGTACAATCTCCCAGCGGCAAAGCTTCTTCTCACTGCACATCTGCTTCGCTCTCAAAATCTATAGTAGCACATGATAGCTAATATTTCACAGCGACATGTAGCAGCGCTGCTCTCTGTCTCAGTCGCAAATCTGACACACATACACACACACACACCATCTGAACATACATTGTCCCTACAGACATTTATCCGAAGCTGTAAACCAATTGAGTTAACCAGTATTAGGTGCCTTAAATTAAGCTGAGATCTTTTAATTATTTAGTTCCTTTGCTATCCTTGGCCAAATGTGTTTAGAGACTAATCTTTAAACGCTAACAAAAAAAAGCGACCGTATGGATCAGTGATCCAGCAAGGTGAAGAACTAAACAAACCACATACACGGCTCCAGGTAGTTTGGACTGTGAAATAGCACAAAACCTATAAAGATCACTGTTCAACCGGCTTTAGAAATGTGTCTGGAGTATCTGGCCCAATTGTCAAAAAAAAAAAAAAGTGTAGACAGATAGATAGATAGATAGATAGATAGATAGATAGATAGATAGATAAAATAATACATATGTCATGCACACTCGTAACACGACCGGCACTAGGACCTGGAAGTAATACGATTTCAGGAAGCATAAAAGGAAACAAGATGGCGCCTCACATTGCTCAGTCATTGAGTCTACCCATGCTGTCTCCGATGCTATCTCTTCCATTTCGTGAGTACTCACCATTTTGGGTTATATTCCTGATTGAGTGTGTGTTGTTAGAACGCAAGTTTAATTGTGTAAACTCTTGCTCTCTACGTGAGAGAGTTCTAATAATAAATCACATGGTTATCCTGCCTGTTCGCGCTACTTCCGCGTTTGGGTTTACCATCCACGCTACACGGGCTAACTGCTAGTCTTCTGATCATTCTCCGGTTGCTTCGTGACAACATATAACTGTGAGATTTTGCACCCAAATTCCAAACATAAAGGTATAAAAAATGTGCAGTAACCAAAGACACTCACTCACTCACTCATCATCTGTACCACTTTATCCTGTAAACAGGGTTCCAGGGAGCCTGTATGGCACAAAGTGGGGCACAAATCCATTGCAGGGCACTCGCATACACACATTCATTTACACATTATGGGCAATTTGTGATTTCTAATTAATTTAACTGACATGTCTTTGGACTGTGGTAGGAAACCAGAGCACCCGCCAAGCACAGGGTGAATAGGCAAACTCCATGTAAACGAATCGAAAGAATCGAACCCGGATCCCGGAGGTGCAAGACGACCATGCTAACCACTAAGCCACCATGATGTCCACCTATACATATATAGTACAGACCAAAAGTTTGGACACACCTTCTCATTCAAAGAGGTTGAATTTGTATTATGGCAAGAAAAAAGCAAAGAAAAATGAGTGGCCATCATTACTTTAAGAAATGAAGGTCAGTCCGAAAAATTGGGAAAACTTTAAAAGTGTCCCCAAGTGCAGTCACAAAAACCATCAAGCGCTACAAAGAAACTGGCTCACATGCGGACCGCCCCAGGAAAGGAAGACCATGAGTCACCTCTGCTGCGGAGGATAAGTTCATCCGAGTCACCAACCTCAGAAATGGCAGGTTAACAGCAGCTCAGATCAGAGAGCAGGTCAATGCCACACAGAGTTCTAGCAGCAGACACGTCTCTAGAACAACTGTTAAGAGGAGACTGTGTGAATCAGGCCTTCATGGTAGAATATCTGCTAGGAAACCACTGCTAAGGACAGGCAACAAGCAGAAGAGACTTGTTTGGGCTAAAGAACACAAGAAAGAACACAATTAAGAAAACTCTTTGAATGAGAAGGTGTGTCCAAACTTTTGGTCTGTATTGTATATATATGTGTGTGTGTGTGTGTGTGTGTTGACACTAATGACCTAAATTGCAAATTGCGTATATATATATATATATATATATATATATATATATATATATATATATATTTTTTTTTTTTTTTTTCTAAACTAGCTTTCCCAAACAAAAATGCTTTTCTTCTATCTTATCTTAACCAGAAGCAATTGTTTTAAATGTCTAAAAATAAAAAAGGAGAAACTTGCATTTAAAGATTTTATTTTACTGCCACTGAAGATTCTGAAGTCTTTAAATGTATAACTTAATTTCTTAAATTTCTTCAAGTTCAAATTTGTTCAGTTCACAAACTAAAAAGACAAAGTCCCACGCAATTTGCAATTTAGGTCATTAGTGTCTTCAACAAAACTTCAGATTGTCTAAAAACACACACAGACACACAGACACACACACACACACACACACACACACACACACACACACAAACAAACAAATTAGTCTCCAGCCTACCACATCTTCCCTTGTCGCTCCAACCTCCTGCATGTCCTGCCTCACCACATCTATAAATCTACTCTTGGGTCTTCCTCTGTTCCTCCTGCCTAGCTACATCTCTGCTATTCTCCTCCCGATAAACTCATCCCTATTCTGCACCATCTTAATCTGACCTCCCTAACTTTGTCCTACCTGCACTGTATACTCTAACATGCTCATTCCTAATCCTGTCCATTTTTTCACTACTAAAATACATCACATACTGTTTTAATTAATTAAACCAGGATTATACAGTAACTGTTACACAAAGACTTGAAAGTGACATAAATTTCTGCTAGAAGCATCCTAGAGGTATATTTAGCAATAAAATCTATTTAAAAAAACTATATGTTTAAGTTCAAAGTTTCAAACAAACACTGAAATTTACCATATGCTGATAAAAAATAATATAATAGTAATACAAGCTAACATGCACTATGATGAAGCATATATTAAGCTTGAAACACAACACCATACAGTAAGTGGAGAACTATGGAAGGAGCCAATCAGAAACAGATCATCAGAATGTTTCCTTCTCCAATCTCGGACTGGCTGGTGTTGTAGCTCCTCTAGTCTCTCCTTGGCTGGGAAATGGCACAATTATAATGGTGCCACAACTTAAGCACAAGAGAGAGGGTTGGAGCAAATTTCTCATTTAAACTCAAAGAGAGAGCTTTTGAGTGCATCACGAGAGTAGGTTTGAGCATGTGAGAGATAAAGGTTTTTTTTTTTTTTTTTTTGGCACATAAATATAAAAAGTCACCTGTGGCACAACACGAGGCTAAGCATCATCAACTCACCCCACCGATTTCTTTTCAACACAAATCTGGAAAAAATTGCTGATTATTTCAGTCTGTTCTGGTCTATATTTCATTTTTATTAATGTGTTAATGTTAGGTAAATATTTTCAATGTATCTGGGGACAATACAGGGTATGAAAGTGATCTCAAAGTGATGACATTTTTTGTGATGGTGGTACCTGTTAACAAAAATAAATAAAATATTTCTTTATTCATTCTCAATACCACTCATCACTATCCTATGCAGAGTTGCAGGGAGAGTGAAACCAATGCCAGTGAACTAAGGCACAAGCAGGGTACACCTTGAACAGGGTACCAACCCATCTCGGGGCACAAGCACACACAAACATGTACACACCCATCATAGACCACAGGCAATTTAGAAAGGCCAATTAACCGACTGTGCATATCTTGGAACTGTGGATGGAAACCAGGGGAAACCCAGCAAGCATAAGGAATCCAACCCAATGCACACAGGACTGGAGAATTCAAACCCCCAATCTCAGAAGTATAAGGCAACAGTGCTAACCACTAAGCCACACAGTGAATAGATTAGGCTTATGTTTCCTTTAATTTGGCACATGGCTTATTCAACAAATCCAAGGTGTGACATTTATGACATGAGAAAAGCACATTTGGTTTGCTAGGTTTTACACCTTGTAGACTGCACAACACAGCAGTACATTTTCCCAAAGTTCTCCCAGATTTTGTGTGCTTATGGCTGTCAGACTTCATCCACAATGACATTTGACATGATTCCCCAATCCACCTTAAAATACATTGTTTAATGAGATTAAAAATGTCCTATAATTCTACACAAAATAAGCAATATGGAAAAAAAGTGTAGAATAAATATAGAATAGAATAGTAGTGTGGTGTAGAATAGCATATAGATTTCTCAGAAATGCTAGATAGAATCTGAAGTTCTGATAAACGGAAAGGTCTTAGCTGCTGTCATCTCAATAACAAGAAGATTTTGGAGAGACCAATTGAGATGACACCTACTTTTACTGAACACTATATACTGTTTAATGTGTAATATATTTGGACCTGGATGTCCGTAAACGGCATTGCCTTTAAGAAGCCATTCTTGTAGGAATTAGATTTGGTAAGCCCATAAAATGTGTTTTGTTAGTGTTTTTTTTTTTTTTTAACTATTGATTGTTTTTTTTCTTATTTTTCTGTAACCTATAAAACAATCCACTGGAACCAGTAAAATGCTTGTTATGCTCTGAAGCATATCCACAAGACAAGATCTAATTTTCAACAAAGCACAAGGGTACATGCCGGTATCAGAGAGCAGATAAATCAATGATAAAGTGTCATCTGGGTTATTTATAGAGGTGGCAGAAGTACACAAACTCAATACTAAAAAACTAAGTGAAATTACAAGTACTTGCCTAAAAATGTACTCCAGTCCATGTGTGTGTGTGTGTGTGTGTGTGTGTGTGTGTGTGTGTGTGTGTGTGTGTGTATACTGTATCTATATACAGTACAGACCAAAAGCACCTTCTCATTCAAAGAGTTTGAATTTGTATTATGGCAATAAAAAAGCAGCTAAGTAAAGAAAAAACGAGTGGCCATCATTACTTTAAGAAATGAAGGTCAGTCAGTCCGAAAAATTGGGAAAACTTTGAAAGCCTCAGCAATCGCAGGTTAACAGTAGCTGAGATCAGAGAGCAGGTCAATGCCACACAGAGTTCTAGCAGCAGACACATCTCTAGAACAACTGTTAAGAGGAGACTGTGTGAATCAGGTCTTCATGGTAGAATATCTGCTAGGAAACCACTGCTAAGGACAGGCAACAAGCAGAAGAGACTTGTTTGGGCTAAAGAACACAAGAAAGAACACAAGAAAGAAAACTCTTTGAATGAGAAGGTGTGTCCAAACTTTTGGTCTGTACTGTATGTATATACTGTATACTGTATATATGACTGAGGTACCATTGATAAAACAAACATGGAAGTCTAGTAACGATTAATAGTGACAAGATTTGACGTTAATAAATACATAATAAATGCAAGTTATAAGTGTATTTTATTGTTGTGCCAATGTAAAAAAAAAAATAAAGACAATGTTTATGTTGAAAAAATAAATGGCGGGTAGCTTTGTTAGCCTTTTTCTAACAAGTAAACTTAAACAAGTATGTTATAGTGATGCAGGACATGTATTAAAGCTGTAAGACAGTGGTGAGATGTCCTGGAGGTGTGACAGAAGAGTTCAAGGTGGTGGTAGGTCTGCATCAATCAAGGATCAGCTCGGAGCCCCTTCTTGTTTGCTATGGTGATAGATAGGATGAAAGATGAGGTTAGATGGTAGTCTCCATGGACAATGATGTTTGTAGATGACATTTGAACAGGTGGAGGAAAATCTAGAGAGGTGGAGGAAAGCAGAGGAATGTGTGTAAATGAGAAGAATCTAAGTGAAACAGTAAGGCTAGAGGGAGCAGAGGTAAAGAAGGTGCAGGACTTTAAGTACTTAGGGTCAACGGCCCAGAGCAATGCAGAGTGTGGAAAGGAAGTGAAGAGGCGTGTACAGGCAGGTTGGAATGGGTGGAGAAAAGTGTCAGGTGTGTTATGTGACAAAAGAGTGTCAGCGAGAATTAAAAGAAAGGTGTTCAAGACAGTGGTGAGACCAGCGATGATCTACGGCTTAGAGACAGTGGCACTGAAGAAAAGACAGGAGGCAGAGTTGGAGGTAGCAGAGATGAAGATGTTGAGGTTCACTTTGGGAGTGACAAGGATGGATAGGATCAAGAATGATTTCGTCAGAGGGACAACCCATGTTAGATGTTTTGGAGATAAAGTCAGAGAGGCCAGATTGAGGTGGTTTGGACCTGTTCACAGGAGAGATTGTGAGCATATTGGTAGAATGATGCTGAGGTTGGAACTGCCAGGCAGGAGGTCTAACGGAAGACCAAAGAGGAGATTTATGAATGCAGTGAGAGAGGACATGAAGTTGTGAGAAAAAAGGATGCAGAGGATAAAGTTACAGTAGATGGAGGCAGATGATTAGCTGTGGTGACCCCTGAAAGGGAATAGCCGAAAGACAAAGAAGACAATGACTTTCTGAAAGTGTTGAAGATTGCTGATGGGTCAATCAGGTGTAGAAAGACACATGAGCTTTCTCATTTGTTTTTTCTATACAGACACATATTGCAAGCCAGTAATATTTTGGTACTATTCATCAAAAAAAAAAGAGAAAAGTTTTTGACTTTGCCTGAAGAGATAATTTTTGCTTATGCGACCAGCATTACATCAACATGCACAAGCACCACTATTACCTGTAGCCCCATCGATCATAAGCAAACTTCAGCTTAGCACTGCTCCAGTGACTGCTGATGCAAGGCCCAGGCATCATTAGGGACAGGGCAGTAAAATGGGAGCCGTGCATCATTATAGTGCCCTTCGTAATAGGATTTACACTTTTTTTGTTTTGAGTCTGAACACAGCACCTTTTATGTTCACTCAGCTTCTGGATGCATGCAGTGGGGACAGTGTGACATTTATTGCACTCTGATTTTCATTTAATCCTTAATCTGCTAAATACTTAATGCCAAATTGACAATCATTATGAGGGGCTTAGCTGGCAAGGTTTGGAGGGAAAATCCAATACCATTGTCAGGAAAAGATTAAACACACAATTAGCTTGGAGGCATAAGAGGTGGCATGCAAACAAGCACAACAGTGTAATCACAGAAAAAACACACACACACACACACACACACACATCTTTCTCCCTTTTGTATTTACATTTTTGTCATTCCTATTTTAAATTTAATAATAACCATTTGAGTGAAATAATATTTGTGATCGCCACTCACCACATTGCTCGAGTAACTGGCCTTCGGTCCCCTCTCCAGGGAGAAGCTGTCCTTAATTATTCCTGCACGGATCATCAGTCTCCTGCCTGCACCCTGCACAGAGGGCCACAACCTCTGTTGTCAAGTAAGTGTGTGTGTGTGTGTGTGTGTGTGTGTGTGTGTGTGTGTGTGTGTGTGTGTGTGTGTGTGTTCTACTGATGGATTAACTGTTAAACAGCTACAAATCTCATCATGAACTCTCCTGGGATCAAAGTCCATCTGGGTGAATGCTCATCAGAGACATTTTGTAAATGCACACACACCCACACACACACACACACACACACACATTCTCTCTCTCTCTCTCTCTCTCTCTCTCTCTCTCTCTCTCTCTCTCACACACACACACACACACACACACACACACACACACACACACACACACACACACACACACACACACACTACAGCAAGCAAGACTAGTGAAGCACAGTAAGGCAGTTTTAAAAATTATCTTCATGTAATTGGTTCTAATGACTCAAAATCCAGTCACTGATTTGATTCTGATTGTACAATTAGACATTCACTAATCAGGAAGCATTTCTTTCTTTCATTACTACTACTACTTCTTTTTCTCTTTTAACTGTCAAACTTAAAATCCTACAGTGAGCTAACACAAATAATCTGCACACACAAATCCTGTTAATTTCTTCTTCCTGATCAATATGATGGCATCACCACATTTAGAGGATGTTCACCCACCATTTTTTGCATCATTGTAAGCAAATAAACTAATCACAAATATGACAAAGAAACATTTAAAAAAAAGTATTAACATTAAATTCTGGACGGCACGGTGGTGTAGTGGTTAGCACTGTCGCCTTGTCCCTCCAGGGTCCGGAGTCTGCATGTTCTCCCCGTGCTTGGTGGTTTCCATCCACAGTCCAAAGACCTGCAGATTAGGCTAATTGGTGTTCCCAAGTTGCCTGGAGTGTGTGAGTAAGTGTATATGTGTGTGTGCCCTGCGATGGATTGGCACTCTGTCAAGGGTGTACCCTGTGCCCTAAGCCTCCTGGGATAGGCTCCAGGTCTCCGTGGCCCTGATAATACAGGATAAAATGGTATAGATGATGATGAAGATGATGATGATGATGATCATTTAATATTCTTATATTTCTTAAATTCAAATCATTTTTCATTAAAAAAAATGAAAAAAAAATTATGCTGAGGGGGGAAAAGGATTCATAAACAAAAACAATAATAATTAATACCTGTGATGGCCTGAAATCATTTGAATCCTGGGTAAACAATTTTTTTCATCAAGGTGGTTCTAACATTCTCAAATAGTGGTTCGCAGATCGCAGGATAGAACATTATCATGGAGCAATTTTTTTTCTTCAACCATTAATTGTTCATTGGATTGAGATTCTGGCAACTCCAAGTCTTAAGAAAGGTACCAGATAAAAGTTTCAGCATCATCATTGTGATTCATCACTGAATTATACATTCACCCAATCATCCACACCCCAGGATTGTATCTCTTTAGCTATCTGTAGCTCTGTTTTCCTTCTCTCTGGGTGTTATTACTGCATTTCTTTTGCTGCTTCTTTAGGTAAAGCCTATTTCATTTAGCTGATTTCTTTAGGCCTTGTCACACATATCGACTCCTGCTTTTGCCCATTTGTTTTGTTTTACTTTTCCTATTATCAAGACATATCGCTTTGGGTTCTCTATCCTGATGCTTTGATGTCTTTCTTGTTCTATCCTTAGGTTTTCCATTTCAAACTATAAAACTTTATTTATAATTGCACCACATTAAAGGCACCACTGACTCAGAACAGTACCACTGGAATCTTTTAGTGTTACACTCTTTAGTTGTAAGCTCTCCTTTTTCATTGCGGATTACTTTGCATTTTTGACAAGTATTAAAAAATGTTTTCACAATATACATTGTAAAAACAGTCCATTATATTTTTTCTCAACGTTAAGTAAATTTCATAGTTTTTTTTCTTGTACTTGGTCTAAAAAAATAAAGTCACAAATTAAAATCAATCTATTTAGTTTGTTGTCATGGAAGTGGGTATATTTATTTATTGAACAAAATTTGTTTAATAAAAATTTGTGATTAGTTTATTTCATATTTGAACAGCCAAGTGAACATCCTCAAAGTCTGGTGATTTCATCATTTTTGGTAAGGGTTGTGTTTAATCTAAGACAAAGGCAAATATTTTCTCATACACAAGAACACCTTTCTAAATTCAACTTCTTTTCCAAATATAATAAACAAAAACAAGCAAATAAATAACACAGGAATGTGATGCATGTCTTTCAAATAGATCTATTTATTGAGTTCTGATAATTTTATTTTTTATATTTGATTCAGTGCAGATCTATTTTAGATGGAGTGCTGAGTGTAAATCGTTCATTAAAATATAGTACAGTATGTGTATTTCACTGTATGATTTTCCTTGCAGCATGCTACAGTTTGTTAGAGTCACATTCTTACCTTTATTACTTTCTGTGTTTTTTTTCTAAAGTCTTTGACACAAGTAAATACTGTATACTGCATGTGCATTTTCTCCCCATAAACTACTTCTTCAAAGTATCGCCTCGAAAACTTTTAAAGTAGATCAATGATAAATGACCCCTTTAGATGTGTGTGATTAATCATCAGTGACCTGATTTAGAGGTTTCACACATTATGTGAAAGTAGGCACGATATTAGGGTACACATTGAACACGCGAGGTATTAAAACCATCAGAGAGCTTTAAAGAACTAGTGCAGAAACATAGAACTGTCAGAAAAGGAGGCTGATGCAGGATGCAAATGCAGCTAAAACTTTACAAACTTTAATTCAAGGCAAACAATTCAAAACACAATCAGCAAAAGCACAGTCAAACAGGCGGAAGGTGTTCCCTTTCAAAAGCTACACTCAATGCTGCGTGAAAACGCTATGGGAACATCTCTTTGTTGCCCGGTTGTGAAGCCTGTGCATGTCAAACCTGCCGAATACCTTTAGCTTATAACCTGTGCCAGGCATGACGTCACCAAATAAGGTGCACCTGCAGGTTATAAATAGGAGTGAACCGGAAACATCCTCAGATCTTTTTGTCTTCAGGGCCGCTTTGTGTTTGCGTGTGCATGTACAAGCCGTAACGAAAGCAAAATAAAAAATAACAGCATTAACTCACCGATATGGCAGAGTTGCTTAAGAGATGCGTGCCTCCGTGCGATAGATCTCTTTCGGAGGGCGATCTTCACGAGTTTTGTCTCGAGTGCTTGGGGGAAGAACACGCTCGCCTCGGGCTTCAGGGAGAATGTGAGTACTGTGATCTTCTCCCTATTAAGGTGCTTCGCGCGCGGCTCGCTTTCTTTAAAGAAAAACCGCGAGCCGCGGCGCATTCCTGGGGCTCGCATGCTGATCTGGCAGACGCGCACTAATGGAATTTCCGATTCAATGTCTCTCTCTCCCCTTCTTTGGTGTCCTCCATGATGAATTAACTCTTTCATGGAGCAGACCCTATTCATCGCGTTTTTTTGTACCATCGACTTCGACTTATTCGAAAATCGTTGATGCGAAAGCACGCGGTTATATGATGATGCCCCAGATAGAAGAGACGCTTGCGGGCTATCTCTCTCCTGGGACATCATCCTCCCTGAAAAAGCCTACTCTCCCCTCCAAGCCGTGCAGATTGACATCTGCTTTGGTGGGTAAAGCGTTTCAGGCAGCAGGACAGCTGGCGCTTCACTGCACACCATGGCGGTTTTGCAGGCTTACCAGGCTGACCTGCTGAAGGACCTGAGCACCGGCGGGGTTATTGATGACAAGGCATTTGCAGAGCTGCGCCGAGCCACAGACCTGTCTCTCCATGCAACCAAGCAGACAGCCCGTGCTGTGGGCCGTTCTATGGCTGCCATGGTATCCATGGAGAGGCATCTGTGGCTGAACCTCTCGGGCATCAAGGATAAGGATCGTGCTGTCCTCCTTGATGCCCCCGTCTCGCCTTCCGGCCTCTTTGGCGATGCTGTTAATTCCGTCGCCACTAGGTTTCGGGAGGAGAAGCTATATGAACAGGCTTTTGGGAGGTTCCTTCCCCGCCGTGCTCAAGAACCGGGACCGTCGTCCACCCGGCCCCAGCCAGGTCTGGCCCCTATCAGGTGTGAGGTCCAGAAGGAGATCGTGACCAGCCGCACACCCCCTTGTAAAGACTGGGGTGGGGCTCACTGCCCTTCTCAGAAATCTGCCTCAAAAAGACCAGATCTGAGGAGCTTCCTCTCTTCGAAGAAGACGCCCTGAGATTTGTGCGCCTGGGGCCTTGGGGGTGTTCCCCCCCCAGGGAGGGGCGCCTTGATTTTCATCACAAAACAGGGCCTCCTCCCTGGCACTCCCTGGAGGCCATTGTTCAATCCCCGCCACCACTGGGGTTTCGGGGAGCGCCGGTCTCCAACAAAGAGTTGGGTGTTCGGGTATCTCCTGCCATACTTCAGGATACCCAACACCTAACACCCCCCCCCCCATCCAGCTGAAGTGTCAAAGCTCATGCCCCTTTCGGAGAAGCTGGCAGCGTGGAAACTACTGCCAGGCATATCTCCTTGGGTACAAAAGACTGTAGGCACAGGCTACAGGATTCAGTTTGCACATCGTCCTCCGCGTTTCAACAGCGTGGTCTCCACTTCTGTGAAACCGGACCGAGCACATCTGCTGGCCCAGGAGTTAAAGACTCTGCTAGGCAAAGGGGCCATAGAACATGTTCCCCTTCCAGACAGAGAGTCGGGCTACTACAGTCGGTACTTTTTGGTGCCCAAGAGAGGGGG
Source organism: Clarias macrocephalus (assembly GCA_011419295.1). Taxonomy (NCBI): domain Eukaryota; kingdom Metazoa; phylum Chordata; class Actinopteri; order Siluriformes; family Clariidae; genus Clarias; species Clarias macrocephalus. The sequence goes on from JAAGKR010003730.1 coordinate 22,610, forward strand.
GGGGGGGGGTTGCGTCCAATTTTGGATCTTCGCGGCTTGAACCGCTATCTCAGGAAATCCAGATTCAAAATGTTGACTGTCAAAATGATTGTGTCTCAAATTCAACCAGAGGATTGGTTTGTGACAATCGATCTCAAGGACGCATATTTCCATATAGAAATATTGCCACAGCACAGGAAGTTCCTGAGGTTCACCTTTGGGGGCAAAGCTTACCAGTATCGGGTCCTTCCATTTGGCCTAGCTCTGTCACCCCGCACATATACAAAATGCATGGATGCAGCTCTGGCTCCTTTATGACTCCAGGGCATCCGTATTTTGAATTACATAGACGACTGGCTGATTCTGGCCCAGTCTCAGGAGCTAGCGCTTCGACATCGGGATGTCTTCCTAGCCCATTCTGGATTGAACTGATATACACACACGCACAATCACACTGATATACATCCATCTCAATCTGCTTATACCTACCTACCTGTGCTGCTCCTCGCAATTTTTTTTGCACAATATTTATTGCTATTTGCACACAATACTCTTGTCAAAAGGTAAACTGTTTACTGCTGCTCTTCCCACTACCTCAATTCATCCTTCATCAAAAAAGTACTGTTATGTCTTACATTGTTGTGTCTGTCATGTACCTCTTTGTTTGCACATTTGCACGTGCACTTTGTCTATTGTGTATCTTTGTATGAATATTGATAGTTCTTCTTTTAGAGTAACTTAATGTAAAATGTATGTTGTAAATTTATGTTGTTGCATGTATGTAGCACCCTGGTCCTGAAGGAACGTTGTTTCGTTTCACTGTGTACTAACTGTATATGGTTGGAATGACAATAAAAGCCTACTTGACTTGACTTGATTGAGACTCAACGCCACAAAAAGCGTTCTCCTTCCTGTTCAGAGGATGACATATTTGGGAGTCACATGGGATTCGGTCACAATGCGGGCACAGTTGTCTCCTGCTCGTGTCGAATCCATTCTCAACACCCTGAAGGAAATCAAGCTAGGCTAGAAGGTCACTGTTCATCACTTTCAGAAATCTTTAGGCCTCATGCCGGCTGCGTCCACGGTGATACCTTTGGGCCTTCTGCACATGAGAGCATTTCAGCTGTGGCTAAGAGCCAGGGGATTTCACTCAAGGGCCAATTCCCAGAGGCTAATAAGGGTTACGCGCCGGGGGCTTCGTACCCTTTCTGTGTGGTTCAGACCCCGGTTTCTGACTTTGGGTCCCACTCTAGGTCCGTCTTGTCGTCGCAAGATGCTAACGACAGACGCTTCCCTCACGGGCTGGGGTGCGGTCTTGGATGGCCGTCCAGCACAAGGGAGGCACATCAATTGCCTCGAAATGATGGCTCTGTTTCTGGCCCTGAAACACTTCCTCTAGCAGTTGAGAGGCTACCATGTCCTAGTGCGGGTGGACAACACTGCGGTAGTCTCGTACATAAATCGCCAGGGTGCGTTCGCGCCGCTTGAACAAGCTAGCGCACCAGGTTCTGCTTTGGGGACAGGACAAGTTCCTATACCCTCAGGGCGATTTACATTCCAGGGCACATGAATGTAGGAGCAGACTTGCTATCCAGACAAGCTGTAGAACAGGGGGAATGAAAGCTCCACCCCGAAGTAGTCAGTCAAATCTGGGAAAGATTTTACGTAGCAGAGGTGGACCTCTTTGCCTCACAAGAGGCAGCACAATGCCCCCTTTACTACTCTCTGACTCCTCCAGCTCCCCTGGGTCTGGACGCAATGGCCCACATGTAGCCCAGGTTACGCCTTTATGCGTTTCCACCTATAGTTCTGCTCCCGGGAGTCCTGGCGAGGGTCCGTCAACAAGGGTTGCGCCTCTTATTGATAGCGCCCCATTGGCCGACCAGAGTGTGGTTCTCGGATCTAATATCTCTCCTCGACGGCTCACCCTGGGTGATTCCAGTGAGGAGGGATCTTCTGTCTCAGGCACAGGGGACAATACTTCATACCCGGCCCAAGCTCTGGAACCTTCACGTTTGGCCCCTGAACGGGACCAACTGAGACATGCTGGGCTTTCAGCCAGCGTAATTGAAACCATTTTAAGTGCCAGGGCCCCCTCCACTAGAAGAACTCACCTCAAATGGAGTGTATTTGAAAATTGGTGCATGGCAAGACACATAGACCCAGTTCACTGCCAGATTGTTTCAGTGCTGGAGTTTCTGCAAGAAAAGTTGTCCTCGGGCTTATGCCCTATTACGCTCAGAACGTATGTAGCCGCTATTTCAGCTTGTCACGCTCTGAATGACGGGGTTTCTGTGGGCAAGCACCATTTAGTTGCCCGTTTTATTCGTGGAGCTAAACGGTTGAAGCCGCCCACTAGAGCGACGGTCCCTTCATGGGACTTAATTATCATACTCGAAGGCCTGCCGACACCCCTTTCGAACCACTAGAGTCAGCGCCTGTCAGGCTTTTGTCTCTTAAGATGGTTTTTCTTATGGCTATTACTTCTTTGAAGAGGATTGGGGATCTGCAGGCTCTGTCAGTCTCCCCATCCTGCCTAAACTTTGCCCCTGGGCTAGTCAAAGCTATCCTGCATCCTCACCCAAACTATCCTCCCAAGGTTCCATTCTCGACCATGCACCCAGTTGTGCTCAAAGCCTTCTGTCCTCCGCCTTTCTCAGCTCCAGAGCAGGAGAGACTTCATTTACTGTGTCCAGTACGTGCTCTTAGGATCTACGTCCACCACACTAGCCAGTGGCGTAAGTCGGAGCAGCTCTTTATTTGCCATGGGGGCCGCAACCGGGGGGGCGGCTGCCACTAGACAGACTCTGTCACACTGGGTGAGAGATGCCATTGCCCTAGCCTATGAGGCGCGTGGTCACACTTCGCCTCTGGGAATCAGGGCTCACTCAACCAGGGGGATTGCCTTGGCAAGAGGCGTCCCCCCTGCAGCAGGTGTGTGATGCAGCGGGCTGGTCCTCTCCACACACGTTTGTTAGATTTTATAGTCTGGATGTCAATGCTACTCCGGGTTCACGGATCCTTGAGTCAGCATCCCAGAGCTAGGTCTGAGACCTCCTCGGCTTGTGTGCACACGCTACACAACCTGGGGGTCCAGACACTTGCAGTGCGGCAGCATTGGTATTCTCGTTCCCATAACGTTTTCACGCAGCATTGAGTGTAGCTTTTGAAAGGGAACGTCTCGGGTTACTTGGCTGTAACCCTGTTCCCTGATAAAGCGGGAACGAGATGCTGCGTTCCGATGCCGCACTGCTGGCGTGCCTGGACGTCCTTCAGACAAAATTGACCTGAGGATGTTTTCGGTTCACTCCTATTTATAACCTGCAGGTGCACCTTATTCGGTGACGTCATGCCTGGCACTGGTTATAAGCTGAAGGTATTTGGCGGGTTTGACATGCACAGGCTTCACAACCGGGCAACAAAGAGATGTTCCCATAGCGTTTTCACGCAGCATCACGTTCCCGCTTTATCAGGGAACAGGGTTACAGCCAAGTAACCCGAGACGACTGTAGGCCAGGGGCGCTCCTGTCTTACAACCTCAGAGTAAAACTGCGTAAATCATTAAAAAGAAAAATCTACAAATAATTCCAAATCTACTGGATGAACATGTCAACTAATTCATATGAAATAGAACATCAACTGTGCTGTAAATAAATGTATCTTGAAAGGAGAAGGTGAAATGTCTAATAGATTTTTTTGTAATGATATTATAAGAAACACAAATACAGTCTTATGCAAAAGTTTAGGCACCCCTTGATAAATAACAGATTTTGGTGATTTCTTAATTTAAAAGATGTTTAACACAGTATGTCTTGGAAATGGAAAAAATGCACAATATTTTCAGCAAACATTGGTGCATAGTTACTTTTTATGTCATGAATTGAAGAAAGATAAAAAAAAATAAAAATATAATTGTGGCACTGTGTAAAAGTTTGGGCACCCCACATACTTAGTATCACCTCCTCTGGCAGATATCACAGCTTGCAAACGCTTTTTATAGCCAGAAGTCTTTCAGTTCTTGTACTTGGGATCTTCTCCCATTCTTCCTTGCAAAAGGCTTCTAGTTCTGTAATATTCTTTGGTCGTCTTGCATATGCACAGCTCTTTTAAGATCTACACAAAAATGTGCAATGATGTTTTAATCAGGGGACTGTGATGGCCGTTCCAAAACCTTCAGCTTATTATCTCTTGAGGTTTTCCATAGTGGATTTTGAGGTATGTTTAGGATCACTGTCCTTTTGTAGAAGCTCCTCTTTTCAGCTTCAGCTTTTTTTACAGATGGTGTGATGTTTGCTTCCAGAATTTGCTGCTATTTAGTGGAATCCATTCTTCCCTCCACCTGTGCAATGTTTCCTGTGCCACTGGCTGCAACACAACACCAAAGCCTGATAGATCCACCCCCATGCTTAATAGTTGGCAAGATGTTCTTTTCATGAAATGCTGCTCCTTTTTTCTCCAAACATGCCTTTGCTGATTGTTGCCAAAGAGTTCGATTTTAACTTCATCAGTCCACAGCACTTGTTTCCAAAAATGCACCAGGCTTCTGTAGATGTTCTGTTGCAGACTTCTGACATTGGATTTTATGATGGGGACGCAGGTAAGGTTTTCTTCTGCTGACTCTTCCATGAAGGTCTTGTGGAACGGTGCACCACCATTCCTGAGTCTGGAAATGGTGACCAGCATACGAGCAGTTCTCTCTGAGAGTTTTCTTGGTCTTCCAGATCTCATCTTGACCTCCACAGTTCCCCTGAACTGCCATCTCTTAATTACATTTCTCCTGTGGAAAGTGCAAGCTGACAACACCTTACTATCTTCTTCTAGCTTCTCCTGCATTGTGGGCATCAATAACTTTTATTTTCAGAGTCTTACACAGCTGCTTAGATGAACCCATGGTTGTTGAGTGTCCGCAAGTGTGTGCACAAGGTTTGAAGAGTCAAAGTATTTGTAAAGCTTTGAAATTGGCATTTACTAATGACAGCTGTTGCTATGCATCAGATCTAAAAAGCTGATTAAGGTCTGAAACCTTGTAAAAAGAATTTGAGTCTCTGGAAGGCTTAGGGTGCCCAAACAGTGCACAGTGCACAGAAAGAGTGAAGGAAAAAGGAGCTTGAGGAGGATCAGAGACAAACAGAGATTTATGTATATTCTCCGTTTTTTCAGAAAAATAAGTGAGAAGAGTGTTACATAATTCAACTGTATGTAACTGTAAAGGCATAGAATCTGGAGGCCTTGAAATGTTTTTAACAACAGTAAAGAGAGTTCTTGTATTACCTTCATTAGATGTGATCAGATTTGAATAGTACTCGGTTTTCGCTGTGTTAATAGCGGTTTTAAACCCAAAATTTGTCAACGCTACCATATGTGCAGACATACAGAGGCATCGAAATATTGTTAAATATGTCAACATGCGTTTACATTGTCAATGCAAAAAAAAAAAAACAATATGTGCAATATAAAACAGTATATAAAGGTAACAGCAGTATACTTGTAATAAATAGATATAAATAAACCATGGGTATATCCAGTACACATCTGAATGAATATAAACCGTAAATGATGTTAGTATGCAAATATATATTGAAAAGTCCATTGTTAATGTATTAATGTTTGTAATGTGCAAATATACCTCCAAATGTACTGTACGTAAACATACAGTATTCCTGAGTATGAAGACATTTGTAAGGTAAGGTGCAATACAGATAGGGTTACAAATTGCAAACAAATTGCAGTAGTGCAAAAGTGTAAAAAGAAAAAACAGTGTTTTTGATTTAAATAATTTTTACATGAAACATTTTGAATAGGTGTTTGTAAGCAGGTCCATGTGTGCAGAGTCCTGCAGAGAGTATAAAGTGTCATATGCAATGAAAGATGAGTGAGTTTTTTTTTTTTTTTTTTTGAGTTCAGGTCCTGCTGAGAATGCTTTCAATGGTGCCCTGATAGAAGGAATACATGATGAGGAGGTGGGCGTCGTGCTTTCTTTAGTTTGCGGAGAAAGGAGAGGCGTGTCTGAGCTGGCTTGTCCAGCGTCGTGGTGTTTGTGGTCCAGGAGAGGTCCTCTGAGATATGCACCCATAGGAACTTGGTACTGTTCACATTCTCCACTGCAGCACCGTTTATGGTTGGGGGGAGGGGTTGCTTTTAAAGGCCTCTTCTGAAGTCAATCACGTTTTCTTTGGTCTTTCCCACGTTTAGGGAGAGATTGATTGTTGTCATTATACTACTGTACCAGGCGGCTCACCTCACTCCTGCAGTTAGCTTCGTTGTTGGTGATAATGACGATTACTACAGTTGATTCATCTGCAAATTTGATAATGTAGTTGGTAATGTAACACAATCATGGGTCAACAGGGGGAAGGTCAGGGGCAGAGTATGCATCGCTGTTTTTCTGCCAACCCAATGTTCTATGATCGTTTCGATAAGCAGTCCAGCACCCAGTTACAGAGAGTGGAGCTAAGTGCCAGATATCTTAGTTTGTTTATTAGTTGCTAACAGGTAATGTGATCCAGACGTGCAAGTCAGTTCCTTTTAACCCAGTCTGAAGCCCCGCCAATCACTGCATACATTTAATGCATTTAATGTTCTCCAGCTCACTGCTGAAGGGCTTTAATTTTAATGAGCCTGTTGAGACTAAACAAAAATGTGTATTTCTATGTGTATTGTGTACGTACATTTACCTCTAGATGGAGCCACTGCATGGGGCAGGTGCTACACAGTGACTGTAGTGTGTGTGGTCCTGCTGTGTGTTCTCCTGCTGACTGCCGTCACATTGCTGTGGATCAAATTCAACATCCTGAAGACAGAAGTCAACCTGCTACAGACCAGTAACAGCAATCTGACTACAGAGAGAGACCAGTTACAGACCAGTTACAACACCCTGACTGTAGAGAGAGACCAGTTACAGAGGGAGAGAGACAGATGCCTGAAGACATTTTGTGATTTGAGTAAGTTGAGAGATTTTGCATTACATTTTCTGTCCAACAGTTAAATGTCCTCATTGTAAATCCGTGAGCCGTCTTAAAACTGGAGCATCAATATTTAACTCACATCCTCTCACATGTTCCTCCATATAATTTCACCAGTCATAGAATAATTTCATTAATATTAGTGACTTTATTTTACAATCCTGATCCATAACTCCATTGTGTAAAGGAGTAAGGAAGAATGTATAAATAGTTTTTAATTGGCATTAACTAATTACACATAGAGTCTCTTTAGAGTGTGTGTGCTGTTTTTATTCATTCAGTCTAAAGAGAGAAATACAATGTTAACAATGTTATTATCAGAAATGCCATGTGCTCTTCATATCTGAAACTGCACGCAGAACACACAATGTTTAAACTAGTTATTTATCTAATGCTTTACTTACTGCTGTCTCTCTGCTTCGTGACAGTTACAGTACAGAGGGGGGAGAGGAAAGATGAATTTATGCATGTATTTCAAAAATGTCTTATTTCTATAGGCTATTTACTGGGGAAATGACATCAATAAATCATGAACTGTGTTTTAATCTCAGTAAATTATCTCAATTTATCTCCACAGACAAAGGGAAGTGTTTCAGCCTCAACTCCAGTCTTTATTTCATGTCTAATGAGGGGAAGAACTGGACTGAGAGCAGAGACGACTGTAGAGAGAGAGGAGCAGACCTGGTGATCATAAACAGCAGAGAGGAACAGGTGTGTGTGTGTGTGTGTGTGTGTGTGTGTGTGTGTGTGTGTGTGTGTGTGTGTGTGTGTGTGTGTGTGTGTGTGTGTGTGTGTGTGTGTGTGTGTGTGTGTGTGAGTAAGAGAGAGAGAGATAGAGAGAGTAAATTCTTTTTCGTTGTGTTGTTATTTACAGGAGTTCATCAGTTATCAAAAGGTGAATAACAAAGTCCAGGCTTGGATTGGTCTGAGTAACAGAGATACAGAGGGAGAGTGGAAATGGGTGGACGGTACAACACTGACCACTAAGTAAGAAACTGAGATTCTTTCTGTGTCTATTATTTATGGTGCAGTACAATCAACAGTATTAAAACTGTCTCCTGCTGGGAAACTGCAAAGATTATTTCTTATTATATTTATATTTCTGTCGTGTCCCAATGTACATCTCAGTAAACAGAGGCTGAGAGGATTCAGTTAAATGTGGGGAATTGAAGGAAACTCAACACTGATCTGATTCTGATTCTCTGGGTTTCAGGTTTTGGGGTACAGGGGAACCGAATGGAGGTGGTGATGAGGACTGTGCTGAGATTTATAGTGGTGACAGTGGGAACTTCTGGAATGACAAGAAATGCTCTGAGAAACTAAACTGGATCTGTGAGAAACATCTTTCATAGTGAAGTTTATTATTCTACAGTGAAAAGACATTTTTATATAAATTTGGGCAAATATAAAGAGTTTATAATTGCTTTTACCATTAAATATTTTAATGATCGTTGTGTCTCAGTGTATGTTGTTGTTTTGTCAGCGTGGACTCAGTAATCAGTCAGTGACACAAAGGGCACCGAGACTGATCATGTCTTTTACTGTATCTCATTACAGCTTTGTAGATCTGTGATGATGAAAGCAGTGTCATTGAGATGGTTGTAGTAAGAGTCCATCTCATTGTTTCTGACTTAAGGCCTGAGATCAAGGCTGTATTGAGATGGATTATCTTGTTTTTGTCATTTTAAGACTTTTATTATAATCAAAATAATTTACATTATGACAATTGTTATCAAGTAACAGTGGAACTGCGAGTTAGATAAATAATTCAAGGCCAGTGACAAATAATTACAAAAAAAAAAAAAAATAACTATAACCACTATGTTCCCTTTACAGAATATATAATGGCTGATCTATAATATATAATAATAGACAGTGTACTTTAAAGTGTGCTCCCTTCCCTACTCCCTCCTCCCCGTCCTGGGAATGATGGACTTCCCTCAACAAAATTCAAACATATGAATGCCCTGTGACATCACCAATACAGATACTGTATCACCTACTGAAATGAAATATTGAACATTTATTGAAACAAAAACATATACTATTGCAATGTGTATAACTCGTAAATAAATTATTTGGTTCGTTTTACAAAATGTGTAGAGAAATTATTATTGTGCAGCTTTTTGCACAGATTACTAGTCTATATAATGGTAAAGAGTTATTGATGAACCTTATTATTAATGCAAGATTTTAAATAACCTCCTCTTCACTAACACTTCCCTAGACTATGATTTAACTGAGCTAAAGACAGAAGAAATGTAGTTCACTATTCGACCACTAGATGTCACTGGTTTTGCCAAGGATAGTTGTACAGTATGTGTATTAGTACATCAGTTCTGAAATAAAATATAAAATATTTCAACTGATGCTAAACATGCACTATCTGCCCAAAATTATATGCACCCCTGACCTTGCCTAATGCTCTTGTGGCTAAATGAACATACAGTAATTCCCCACAGCCACACACTAAAATCTCGTGTAAAGACCTGGAGAGGAGTGGAGCTTATTATAACAGCACAGGGGGACTGCTTCTTCGGTAGGATAGTCTACACATATTGTGAGTGTGATTTTCAAATTTTTTCTTAAACCTTTATTTTTACGTTTAAATTTACTACTGTTGCTCCATTAGCAGGCTCGCTTTTCTCCTTTTTTCAAAGTCAATAAGAGAAAAAAACACAACAGTAAAAAAAATCTTACAGTTAAGTAAATATTAAATAAATGTCCTGCACCCTTTTGCATGCCAATTCATGAGACTATACCCATGTGTGTCGTACATCCTGTGTGTGCTGTATGTTGCTACTGTGAGCTATTTTTTCACATACTGATGTGTAAATGGTTCATGCTGATCTTACACCAGTGGCCTTACAGCCTCACAGTAAAGCTGCATAAAAGCCTCTGAATAAAGTCAATCTACAAATAATTCCAGATCTATTGCAGGAACATATAGATTAATTCATATGACAGAAATCAACAGTAAATGTAAATAAATTCATCTTAAAAGTAACAGGTAAAATGTCTCATAGTTTTTGCAATTATATTATCAGGAACACAAATATGACAAATTGATGCAGTACAGTATATACATCATTATAACACAACAATATTATTTTGGTATGTGTATAACTGCTGGACTTTGAACAATAGAATGTCATGTATGAGTGAGACGTGCAGCTCAAATGTCTTCACACTTTGACCACAAGATCCCACAGATGCTCCTCCTCTGATGTGTAACTTCCTTTACTGACAGCAGCACAGTTCATTTAGTGTGCACTATGAAAGACGTGCAGCAGTTCACTCGTGCTCACCCAGAGACACAGTTATTATATATTTTAGTGAGTCTTTTATAGATTAGAGATGTTTCAGCGTTCTTCTGAGCGAATGGAAAGGTCTATGAGAGTGCAGAAGCTTTTAGAGGTCACGAGCCTGACCTTGAAGGCAGTGACATAAAGAGAGACCCAGACACAGCACCACACACAGGTAAGTGTTTAGGTTCATTAAGGCATGAGTTAATGCTGACTGTATGCCAGGGCACTTCTGTCTTACAGTGTCACAGTAAAGCTGCGTAAATCTTGATCATTTCAGGTCAAGGTCACAGCATGTGTTTTTGTTTATTATGGCGTGTGGAGCCTATTTTGATGTATTTAAACTACGCAGAGTGAGAGACACTAAAGCTATGCTAAAGCTAGTCAATTTTATATTACTGAATTTTGCTCACCGGTTTCCACAGATAGGCCTACACCAGCTTTCTTTTTTTTCCATTACTATTGAATAGAATAGCTGCTCATTCTGCACACATTCATGTTCCATTGTCTAGGATGAGGCGTCATAAATGCCGTGGTAAAATCCTGTCTGGCATCATGTCCTGGTTAGGATCCCTACCAAAGTTTGGCTGGATATGGATTATGTGACCAGTATTTCCTGCAGGAGTTTTTTTTTTTTTGGAGCGTGTTTACAACTGGCTGGTATATGTTGTGGGTCTTGAGAAGGACATAAGAGAGGTAAGATGGGGGGGTTGAACATCAGCGGCTGATGGTCAGGATCTGGCTAGAGTTACCCTGGTAAACACTAGGACATACTATAAGTGAATGGAGGAGTAGTGACTGTTTTTAAGACAAGTTTTAACTGTAGGCAGCTGGTGTTGGATTTCTGAAGATCATGATGAAGGTCATGATGATGAGCTTCTATTTCATTGCATATCATACGGATTATAGCTGCCTATGTGACAAATAAAATGTATGTGCCGTGATATAAACATTATCCAAATACACTGCCTGGACTATATTTTATAGTTTATATTTTAGTAATATTGTTTTACCTTTGTTTTTCTAGAGGGCTCTATTATTAGTTTTCTTTAGATTCCTTGTGTTTGTGGATTCATGGAGCTGCCTTGTTCAGTGTTTAGTTAGGCTGTGTCTTCTCCTGTGTAAGTACTGTTCTGTGTATCCCCAGTGTCGGCCTTTTTGTGTAGTTCTTTGTCTGTGGTGTCCCTTTTCTGTTTAGATGTTTGTAACCTCATGAGTGCTTAGCCGCTAGCAGGGTTAGCTGCTAGTAGGCCTAGGCTGCTAGTAGGGTTAACCCCTAGTAGGGTTAGCCTCCAGTAGGCTAGCCTCTAGTGGGATTGACTGCTAGTGGTTCTGGTCGCTAGTAGGTTAGCTGCTAGTTTGGAATAGCCTCATGGTGCCCTGCCTTCTTGTGTTCTGTTTCATTTTAGGTCAGTACTAACTCCATTAGATACTAACCCAGTTAGGTCAGCATCCAGTGTCTTCGTATTCCGTGTAGCTACTAACCCAACTAACCAGCCCTGTCTCTAGTCTCCATCTTCCTGGTCCTGTCTCTAGTCTGTGTTCTGTTCCATGTCTCGTCTCCAGTCCGGTCTCTCCAGTCCTGTCTTGTCTCTAGTTCCCCTATGTGTCTTTAGTTAGCTCCAGCTCCATGTTCCCTGTGTTGGCGCTCAGTTCCCTGTATTGGCTCCCAGTTCCTTGTGTTGGCGCCCAGTTCCCTGTGTCTATTTAAAGAGCCCTAGTTATAGTTTGAGTTTGTGGTTTTGGTTTCTTTGTTTGTTGTCTTTATTGTTTTGTTTGTAAATAATGCCTATTTCTGTTTGAAAACCCCTCTGCCTTCATGCCTACCCTATATGCCCACGGCAACTACATCAGCCGGTCTAGCCAGTACCACCAGCCAGACCATGACAGCCTGTTTCTTTGTGCTTCTTTAAAATATCTTAAAGATGGTCTCTTCAAGACATGATCCATTACCTCACCCTATTGTTACAGCTGATATTGTGTCCTAAATGTAGAATAAAGAATGTCTGTTTTGCTTCCAATGAAAAAATAAATGGTCAGACATGTTATCCAGAATTCTTCTTTGTCTTTTGGCTATTCTTTCAGGGGTCGCCACAGTGAACTCTGACGCCGTCTAACTCAAACCTCTGCGTCCTCTTCACTTACCCCAACTCATGTCCTCTCTCACTGCATTCAAAAATCTCCTCTTTGGTTTTCCTTTAGACCTCCTGTATGGCAGTTCCAACCTCAGCATCCTTCCACTAATATGCTCACAATCTCTCCTCTGAACATGTCCAAACCACCTCAATCTGGCCTCTCTTTATCTGACTTTAATCTCCAAAACATCTAACATGAATTGCCCCTCTGATGAACTCATTGTTTATCCTACAGCATCCATCCTTGTCACTGCCAAATTGAGGCTCAACATCTTCACCTCTGCTACCTTCAACTCTGCTTTTTGTCTTTTCTTCAGTGCCGCTGTCTCTAAGCCGCAGAGCATCCCTGTTCCCACCACTGTCTTGTACAACTTTCCTTTCATTCTCGCTGATACTCTTTTGTCACATAACACACCGGACACTTTTCTCCACCCATTGTAGCCTGCCTGTACACGCGTCTTCACCTCCTTTCCACACTCTCCGTTGCTCTGGACCATTGACCCTAAGTACTTAAACAACTTTTTTTTCTCTACTACACTTTTATCTACTGTACATAAGCTATGATTTAGTTTACCACTAGATTTGAGATTCAATCACAGGAAAGATAGACTACTGAACCAGGACAGATATACAAAACTGCTATTACTTGTAGAGTACATGTAATAATACATTATTATAAAAAAATAAAATCAAAACAACTTGGATGTCCTTAAAATAATATTACACACACACTATATGTTATATATACAATCTTGTGGCTGAAAGAACACATTTTCCCACAAATACAGACTAAAATCTAGTGTAAAGCCCTGCAGAAGAGTGGAGCTTATTATAACAGCATAGAGGGACTGCTTTTGCAGTGGGATGCTCAACACGAACTATGATTTTATATGATCTTCACAAATTTAATTAAATCTTTATTGTTAGGTTTAAATTTAAACTGTTTAAATTTACACTGTACACTTTTTTACATCCCTTACAAAATTAACACCCCATTATAATCCAACTTTTTCCAATAAATTCACCCATTATAATTAACATTTTTCTACCTTGTTTTGTTATGTCATATACCTCATCATCTGACTCCACCTTATACTTATATTTTTTCTCATTATAATTATTTTTTCTTGCAAATTATTTTCCAGTGTTTTTGCACTTATTTAGTTTATTTAAAAAAATATTGGGGTGGCGCTTATTTTTTCCTATACGTTCCTAGTTTTTCCGATTTACTCTACAGTTCTTAAGAGACAGGCCATGGGTAAGCATCTCCATCGCACTACTTACTACTTCAGTTATTTGTCTTATTTTCCCACGTTGTTGTTATTTACATGTTTATTTTAGTTTTATAGCAAATTGTAATTGCTCAAGTGCTCACTGCATCCGCCTGGACGATTCGGACAGCCAGGGCAGTCCGGATCATAACCCTACTGAGGATTACAAGCCTACTGAACCTGCCATGGACCAGGCCTCAGTGAGTTTCCCTTTCTGATGGATCGTTGATGCAATTTTGACATAAGAGAGGTTTTACTTATTTCAGGAAGGATGACTCCAAACCGGTCCTTCAAAAAGACTGCGTCTGGAGGCAAACATGCATTTAGGCCTGTATGACCAGAGTCTTGTACTCCAGCCTCGTCTGTCTCAAGCCCTGTTTGTTTAAATCGCGGCATTTCTGCTTTTGTTCCTCTCACTGACCTTCCCATCGGTATTGTTCTGACTCCGAGAAGGCCTGATATTTGATTTCTTATGCATTTTATTTTACTATTTGATGCTTACCCAGGCCCCATGTCTTTACCTTACTTTTACGTTGGGCCTTATTCCTTGTATTCCATATTATTCACCATGCAGATGCACATCCTATTCTATTTTTGTGCCTACTCTTATTAAACTTATTATTCATGAAACTATTTTTTATTTGTCTATGCTCCTTTAATTTGACATGTTTGCGTCACTTATCCATTACATCATATCTAAGATCGCCTCATGTCCTGAGATCACACCATATCACATCTTGAAATCACACAATATTTGAGATTACATCATTTCTAGGGCTACTATTACATCATGTACTTTTAAATACTCAGTGTACAGAGATTACATCATGTACTCTAGGGTACACACCATACACTGAGCGTTTCATGCCTAGGATGACCAAATGTCTAGGGTTCATTGGGTACATACTGTATACTGAGCATCTCATGTCTCTTCTACTATGACATCATGTCTTTTATATCGTTTTGCTTTTATCCTTCGCTCACCTCTGTTTCCCCACTGTAATGTACCTTACCTCTTTTATATTTTAGATAATTTTATATTTAATTAAAATATGCTTACAGACTATATCACCTTCTGCCAATTCCCTGAAAATTCACAGCCACCAGCAGCAACACCAAAAATGTCTGGTTTGATGCCATCACTAAGAACAGAGGATTTAAGAATGGTGACAAACTATCTCTATCAAAATATCAGCCCAAATATAACAAGAACCAATTCTTGCAGAGTTCATGCAGACATTTGTTTGCAGAAGAGATGGTAAAATTAGGATTAGAAAAATGTTGCTGCTTTTCGGTAACATGACAAGCTGCAAATGTTTTGTCTTCAAGAGAGATTCCAAGATGTCTCTGGTGTGTGTGGTTTACTATCTGTTTGTCTATATGTGGTGTCTCTGTTTTGTATTATTAAGAAGTCTACCTCTCTGCTGGTTTATGACCACCAAACACCTCGTAATATTCATTTTGTCACTGGGAATCTGGTAAAACATGACCTGGATCAACAGAATCCTTTCTCTTCTACATTATTATCAGGGATACCTGCTGGTTTCCTCTGTCTAGGATTAGACATCATAAATGCCAGGGTAAATAAAGTGGAACCAAGTCAGTTCCTTTTAACCCAGTCTAAAGCCCCATCCATCACTGCATACATTTAATGCATTTAATGTTCTCCAGCTCACTGCTGAAGGGCTTTGATTTTAAAGAGCCTGTTAAGATGCTAGATGTACAGGAGAAATGACAAAAATGTGTATTTAAAGTACATACATTTACCTCTAGGTGGAGCCACTACATGGGGCTGGTGCTATGGAGTGACTATAGTATGTGTGGTGCTGCTGTGTATTATCCTAATGACTGCCATCACATTGCTGTGGATCAAATTCAATATCCTGAAGACAGAAGTCAACCTATTACAGACCAGTAACAGCAACCTGGTGATCATAAAAAACAGTGAGGAACAAGTGAGAGAGAGAGAGATTAATAGATGTTATTAAAGAAACAATGTCAGACTTATTTACATCTTTTCATGTACCTGGTGTTATTTACATATTTACAGTGTTTTTGGGGTAAAAATGAATCCCACTAAGCTGCAGTGTGCTGTAGTGCACAGGGTCTGACTGCCTGTTTTCTATTTTGAGGTTGGTTTTGTAGTTGACATCTCCTCTCTTTTCCTTCTTGGTTCAGCTGCAGTGTTCTGTCAGTGTTGGAGAAAGTGTGGTTTCTGTACCTCTTCGTTGGATATGGTAGGGGCGGGGTTAGCGTTAGGGTGGGGTCAGCATCAGCGTTGACTACACCGGGCATCGGGTGTTACACTCACACTGTTTAAAGTAGTGTTGTTCATATTAGTACCAGGTGCGGTGTGTGTCCCTGTGGTGTCTGTGTGTTTAGGACTGACTTTTATGAGCTGTGGCTTGAGTGTGTCAATGACAGCTTAGTCTTTTATGTCCTACATCTCTGCACTCGAAACACCTCAGCCGCTCAATGCTAGCAAAATCAGTGCAACTACTTTCCCGCTTTTTACACAGAAAATTTATATTAAGTGACAGTCAGATGCCATGGTGCCCCGTCCACTCTCAAACTTTTTTCTTTTTTTTAATAATAGCATTGGGTGAATAAAAAAAAAAATAATATTTTCAATATTTTATATATAAACAATTATTTTCAATATTTGTGTCACAAACAAACGGAGACAAAATAGAAGACTAGGAGTTAGCTAGGTTCTTGGTTGATAGCCATACCATGTCACCTATCTGGAACAGTCATCCCAGGGGGTGTCGACGGCGACGTTGGACGGTGTAGCGGGTGTTGGAGTGTTGGATGACGTTGTTTGCTTGGTTCCAGAGCCATCGACACCGGCGGACCAACTGTTGGGCCGACGGTACTTCAACCTCCGGTTCTTAATGGTCAAAACATCGGAGGCTGGAAACCGTAGCATGCCTCAAATGGGCTTAGATTGGTTGCGGAGGAGACGTAGAGGTTATGTGATAATTCTGCCCAAATGAGGTAGGGGGCCCAGGAGCACTGGCGATCAGCGACAAAGCACCTCAGGTAGCGCTCCAGTTGTTGGTTGGTCGGTTCCGTCTGTCCGTTAGTCTGTGGGTGGTATCCAGAAGATAGACTACAGGTAGAATTGATTAGACGGCAGAAGGCCTTCCAGAACCGTGAGGTGAACTTGGGCCCCCTGTCTGAGACGATGTCCCTTGGGAACCCATGCAGGCGGACTACGTATTCTAATATCAGTTTGGCTGTGTTTTTGGCTGACGGGAGTCCGGGGAGGGCCACCAGGTGGACAGCTTTGGAGAACCGGTCGACGATCGTGAGGATGGTGTTCTTTTCTTCGGAAACTGGCAGGCCCGTGATGAAGTCGACGTCAATGTGAGTCCAGGGCAGACGAGGAACTGGGAGTGGTTGAAGTTCTCCTGGAGATGGTCGATTGCTGTCGTTGGCCCGGGCGCACACTGGGCACGCCTGGACGAACTCATCAATGTCCCTCCTCATGTTGGGCCACCAGAAGGCGCGTTGGATGAATTGTAGAGTGCGATGCCTTCTGGGTTGGCCTGAGAGGAGGGAGGAGTGCCCCCATTGAAGAACCTCTGGCTATGTTGGGCACATAGAGTCGCCCAGGCGGCACACCTGCCGGTTCGGTCTCCGCAGCCTGTGCCTGGCGAACCCTCGTCTCTATGTCCCAACGGAGCGGTTCGATGATCTTTGTAGGTGGTAGGACAGGCGTGGGGTCCGCTCGGGGGACGTCTTCCTCATACTGTCGTGAAAGGGCATCAGCTTTGGTGTTCTTGGACCCCGGGCGGTATGACAGGTGGAAGTTGTAGTCTTCAAAAAACAGAGCCCACCGCGCCTGTATGGGCTTCAGCTGTTTCAGTGAACGGATGGTGATGAGGTTCTGGTGATCAGTCCAGACGATGAATGGCTCTCTGGTGCCCTGGAGCCAGTGTCACCATTCCTCCCAGGCCCACTTTATGGCCAGCAGCTTGCAGTCCCCTACTCCGTATCGCTGCTGAGTGGGGTCAAATTTCTTGGAGAAGAAGCTGCAGGGATGCAGCTTTTGGTCTGGACCTTGTTGGGAGAGAACGACCCTGGCACCCACGTCAGACGCGTCCACCTCCACAACGAATGGTTTTTTGGCATCTAGATGAAGGAGGATGGGAGCTGTAGTGAAGCGGCGGTAGAGTTCACGGAAGGCGACGATGGCAGTAGAGGTGAGGTGGAAGGGGTGAGATGATGGGTGTGTCAGAGCAGATAGCGGAGCTGCAACCGTACTGTAGTCCCGGATAAAGCGACGATAAAAGTTTGCAAACCCGAGGAAACGCTGGAGTTGTTTGAGAGTCCTGGGTAGGGACCAGTGACTAACAACCTCCAGCTTCTGCGGATCCATGGCCACACCCGGGGGCGAGATGACAAAACCCAGGAACATGGTGGAGCGCTTGTGGAAAGCGCACTTCTCCAACTTACAGTACAGCTGGTGGGCGAGCAATCTCTTTAGAACCGCTCTGATGTGTTGTACATGTTCATTGACAGTTCGGGAGTATATGAATATGTCGTCTCGGTAGTTGAACACCCATCGACCTAACATGTCTCTTAGAACATCGTTAATGAATTGCTGGAAGATAGCAGGAGTGTTGCAGAGACCAAATGTTATTACCAAACTTTCATAATGGCCGGTGGGAGTGATGAAGGCCGTCTTCCACTCATCGCCCTCCCTGATCCGCACCAAGTTGTAGGCACTCCGGAGGTCCAACTTAGTAAAAATGGTGGCACCAGAGAGGGTGTCCAGGGCAGAGTTGATAAGAGGCAATCAACAATTTATAGGATCATCAAGAACTTCAAGGAAAGAGGTTCAATTCTTGTTAAGAAGGCTTCAGGGCGTCCAAGAAAGTCCAGCAAGCACCAGGATTGTCTCCTAAAGAGGATTCAGCTGCAGGTTCGGAGTGCCACCAGTGCAGAGCTGCTCAGGAATGGCAGCAGGCAGGTGTGAGTGCATCTGCACGCACAGTGAGGCCAAGACTTTTGGAAGATGGCCTGGTGTCAAGAAGGGCTGCAAAGAAGCCACTTCTCTCCAAAAAAAACATCAGGGACAGATTGATCTTCTGCAAAAGTTATGGCGAATGGACTGCTGAGGACTGGGGCAAAGTCATATTCTCGGATGAAGCCTCTTTCCGATTGTTTGGGGCATCTGGAAAAAGGCTTGTCAGGAAAAGAAAAGGTGAGCGCTACCATCAGTCCTGTGTCATGCCAACAGTAAAGCATCCTGAGACCATTCATGTGTGGGGTTGCTTCTCATCCAAGGGAGTGGGCTCACTCAAAATTTTGCCCCAAAACACAGCCATGAATAAAGAATGGTACCAAAACACCCTCCAAAAGCAACTTCTTCCAACAATCCAACAACAGTTTGGTGAAGAAAAATGCATTTTCCAGCAGGATGGAGCACCGTGCCATAAGGCAAAAGTGAGAACTTAGTGGCTCGGGGACCAAAACATTGAAATTTTGGGTCCATGGCCTGGAAACTCCCCAGATCTTAATCCCATTGAGAACTTGTGGTCAATCCTCAAGAGGTGGGTGGACAAACAAAACCCCACTAATTTTGACAAACTCCAAGAATGGATTGCTATCAGTCAGGATTTAGCCAGGAAGGGCCAACACTGCAAATACTGACTCTTTGCATAAATGTCATGTAATTGTCGATAAAAGTCTTTGTAACGTATGAAGTGCTTGTAATTATATTTTAGTACATCACAGAAACAACTGAAACAAAGATCTAAAAGCAGTTTAGCAGCAAACTTTGTGAAAACTAATATTGGTGTCATTCTCAAAACTTTTGGCTACGACTGTACACATTATATGTATTATGATTAATATTGTATTATATATTTAATATATTTTGCACTATTTATAATTTATTATTTAAAGAATAAAACCTAAAAAACTGGAACAGGAAATTCACAATGGAAGATTAAACTGAAAATAAAAGGATCCCCACACTATAAAAAACTTTCTGCACATTTCATGTTCATTACATTAGATGGCACTACAGGATGAGGGCTGTAAGTAATGCAACATCAGGTCTTGATTTCTTCATTTTAAATCCATTGTAGTAGTGTATAAAGGAGAACTTACACAGTTCTAATGGAGCTGATTGTGCATACACAAGAAAAAATGGAGCTGATTGTGTACACACATAAAAAAATGCATGTGCAACATTGTTCCAGCAGATGTCAGGGTTGTCCCATTTAATGTTGGTCAAATCATTTATTACCCATTCACCCATTCAAATTAACCAGGAAGAAGATCACTACAGATATCTGCACATCAATAATATGCAATAGTGAGGACTTCACGAACTTTGTCCATCTAGGTTGATCTAGGTTGTGTATTTTTGCTTGTGTTACTTGACCTTAGGCCAGGGTTCAACCCCATTGATCATAGTATTCTCTTTCACAGATTAGAAAATGTAGTAGGGATTAAGGGAACGGCCCTCTCCTGTCTCCGATCCTATTTGACTAATCGTTATCAGTTTGTAAATTTAAATGGGGATTATTCTGTATGTTTTAAAGTTTTGGTTTCCACAGGGTTCAGTTTTAGACCAACTGCTTTTTTCTCTTCATATGCTTCCTCTGAGCAACATAATTAATAAGCATGGTATTAGTTTTCATTGTTATGCTGATGACAGTTATATGTTTCAGAAAAAAAACAGATGAGAGACTTGCGTGTTGTGGAATGCGTGTAGGACATAAGACATGGGATGCTAATTAACTGCCTTTTGCTTAATCCTGACAAGACAACAGTTTTGGTGCTAGGACCCTATGCAGATGTAAGTAATCTTTCTGATCACGCTGTAACTTGCCTTTTTCTGTCATTATGTGCAGCAGTAAAAGACCTCGGTGTCTCAGCAAAACCAGATGAGAAAAACCAGTTTGCTAAAATTGAGCAGTGTGTGCAGGACATAAGAGATTGGATGCTAATTAATTTTCTTCTGCTTAATCCTGATAAGACAGAAGTTCTGGTCATAGGACCACAAGTAGCTAGAAGTAGGCTTTCTGATCACACTGTAACTTTAGATGGCCTTTCTGTTCCATCAAGTGCAACAGTAAAAGACCTTGGTGTGATTATGGATTCTAGCCTTTCGTTTGAAGCACATGTAGATAATATTACCAGGATAGCTTTCTTTCACCTTAGAAATATTGCTAAGATAAGAAACATATTGGCACTAAATGATGCAGAAAAATTAGTTCATGCCTTTATCACCTCTAGGTTGGACT
>JAAGKR010003730.1:46049-70506 GCA_011419295.1 Clarias macrocephalus
TGATACAAGTGAATTTTTGCCCACCAATGTAAAGTAATTGTTTTAGAGAAATAATTCAAGTATAATTATACTGTATACTTACTTCAGCCAAGGCATCCACTGCAGGTTAATATGTACATTTTGCTAGTCTAAAGGCTTTACAGTGATATTTATCTAATGCTGATATGATGTTCAAAGACTATATAGACTGAGAATGATCATGAGACCATTCCGACTGTTCTGGCAAGGCAAGATAATTGGTTAGCATTAGGTGGAAAGAAGGAGTTTAGAGAAATGTTGACTAGACCATAAGATAAAAAAAATGAATTACCAGTCCAGTGACATTAGATGCTGGGGAAGCTTTGTTTATCTCATACACTTAGCAGATACACTGGTCATTGGTTGAACCCTGTTTCCTGAGTGTAATTGAGTATCAATGAAGCCGTGACCCAGCCAGCGTGAGTGTTGCTTCCACCAGGCCATGACTGTGATTTAGAAGATTCAGTAATCTATTATTTATGAGAGATTATTCTCTCTCTCTCTCTCTCTCTCTCTCTCTCTCTCTCTCTCTCTCTCTCTGCTGTGCAATATCAAGGTGTGCACAGGGCCCGATTTGCTGGCAAGTAAACACTTCCATATATTCTGAAGAACGCTGTTTTATTTTAACCTTTAGGGTGAGCCCATTATAAAAACATTCTATCACACACACACACACACACACACACACACACACACACACACACACACACACACACACACACACACACACACACACACACACCTGTACTACTCTGATGATATGAGGATATTCTTTGGTACTCACAGCATTCAGAATCTTTGCCACATAGAACATGCACAGTGCTCTGCTTATGCAACCCAACCAGGAGGAGATGCACCAGCTGCTCTCACACTGACTCTGGCTTGTTTTATATGCATATTAAATATTCATTTAAAAAAAAAACCTCTCTTTGGGACTTAGTCTTGCCATGGTTCTTTAATCTCATTCAAATGAAAGGCTGCCTTCTAGAATCGCGGCGAAAAGAGAAGAAGAGTGCTCCTTTGTGATTCATCACTTGTCTTCGATGTGGATGGGATCTGTAATCCATCACAATCTCTTTTCTTATTAAATTCTTAAGGATACACTTTCCACTTCCTTCATGTGCTCCTGCATCCTCTTCCATTTTAGGAATAAATATAAAATAAAAGCAAACAGCAAATCTGTTCCCTTATCTTCCCCAAACCCTACTTTATGCCAATGCAGTGTGTCCACTGCTTTTTAGGTTTGGACAAGTGTCTAGAGGTCCAGTCAGTATCAATGGGCACGGATAGCTTTTCAATGAAGTCGCTGCTGATTTGTATTTTTAATCTGACACATTAGGCTTTGTTACCAGGCAATGAAATTCACAAATCTCTCTTTAAAACATAAAGTGAATATGAAGTTGTAAGTTTTAAGAGCAGTCCCTCAAGCAAAAATTGCCTAATAAAGCATGTGCTTTTGGCTGCCTTGTGATGATAGAAATAGGAAAGCCTGCCTTCTGAGAGATGCTTACATAATAACAAGCTGCATTAAGACTGAAAGAGAGAGGGAAAGAGAGGCAGACAGTTGGGAGAACAAGCAAAGCAGATGTTTTCTCATTAATTGAGAAGAAGAGGGATGGAGAAAGTGGATTTAAGTGCCAAGCTGTAATGAGTCATGGAGTGCAATGACCTGGGACAACACGCTGAAGACAAAAGATGCACTCACAAGATGCTGGGAGGTGCATAACAGATGGAAAGACTGAATCTGTGAATAGCTCTGGATATGAGAGAAATGACTCAGTGAATGGATTTGAATA
This sequence comes from Clarias macrocephalus, assembly GCA_011419295.1. Lineage (NCBI taxonomy): Eukaryota > Metazoa > Chordata > Actinopteri > Siluriformes > Clariidae > Clarias > Clarias macrocephalus. The sequence goes on from JAAGKR010003730.1 coordinate 47,864, forward strand.
TTGTAATAGTACATTTCAGAAGATGACTCATTAGTACATGGAGGAAATTTTTCAGAGGGGGGAAAAAGCATTCAGGTGAGAGCTGTATTAATCCTTAAACCTTTGCTAGGTTAACAGTGACAACTGGAACAGTGAAGCTGACCCAGTAACAAAACATGTGTATGTATTGTATGTGCTACCTCTTGCTCTCCTTTTTTTTTTTTAAGCTAATGGTTTACTACAGGTTGCATGCCAAGGTCAAGCTGCATTACCATCAGCTTTTATCTTGAATCACAGATCCCTGGAGCCTACCAGGTCAGACCTGATAGCTCCTGCTCATCTAATGACCTCTGAGCATGGACGAATCCTTTTATACCTCACCCTTCTGTCAGGTTTATCTTTCTAGTGAACAGGGGAGGGAAAACCATTACGATAAGGCATTGTGCTGGAAACAGGGGTGAAATCTATCTTGTTCCTGGAGGATTGAGATTAATGGCATAGTCTTTGTTATTAACTCTGTGGTGGGAAATATTTTGTGTTCTGTGTTCTTTAAAACGACAAGGATAGAATTATACATGGATATATGCGAGACAGAAAAAAAAACAGAAACAAAACATCAGTAGTAGGCAGATGAAAATAAATGTCATAAGGTGATTTTTACGAAGTGTGATTGTCCCTTTCTTATTCTCAGTCTGTGGTGTATTCTGGAAAAGAAGACAGTAATTTGTATTTGTATTCTTTGATTTGTCTGCTGCCTCTGATGGACCTACACATATTGAAGCAAAAACAAAACTCTTTTCAACTCTTTTTTTTTTTTTTTTTTTTTTGCCTGGTGACCCAAAACAGACCCAACAATCTGTCTAAATGCTTTCCAATATCAGCTAATTCAATAAAGGCTTTTCTGCTTTCTGCCTGGTCTTGAGGGAGACACACGGCTACAAATCAACAAACAACAAATGCGAAGAGCAGAACACTTGCAGATAAGACGGGTGTAAAAGGCTCCCTAAAAACATCCTGAGAATCTTTCCTGTATGTAACCATGACAGAAAAGATGCAGATACTGCATATAATAGATGTAGAATGTATAGCATGCTTTATTGGACATTTTGCACAACATAAAAAAAGCATCTTTGCAAGTTATGTTGTGTACAGATTTGGGTATGTATCCACATTTTTTTTTCCAAACACTGATGTCAGTTTCTCAACATGTCAGCATGTTCCCTGTCACACTACACTCTTTTCATTCAGTATCCTGAAACTCAACTGAGACATATCCACTATATCATCCTGTCAGGCCCGGGTTCATAAAACAAGTGATCGTGCTGTCACGTACAAGTTCCGTGTCAATAACCGTCTGACGCACAACAGCTGGCTTTGTGCTAATACGATGCTAATTGATTCATAGTTCCTCCTTTCCTACAGCAGTCTGTATCAAAGCCATCTTAGACTCAAAATCAATTTACAGTTGCTGCCAATTATCAATCAAAGAACATATCCTGGAATGTACTGAGTATGCAGTCGTAAACGACATTGCCTCAGGAAGCAATCAAGTAGAAAAAGCTATTGGTAGGCATTAAGCACTCACGCTACGAGCTAAACTTTTGAAGTGAGCACTAATAAACACAAAATGCAATTGCATTAAAAGATATGGAGCAGGGATTATATCAAACAATATTCATACAGAGTATTATCTTTTTAAACTTTATAGTGTGTTGTTCTTATCACAGCCAAGTCGCCTGCCAACATGTTTTTGGAATGTTTCGGAAAACTATAGAACCCGAAGAAATCCCACATGGACATTGTTGATAATGTGAAACTCCACGGAAACAGTAACTCAGTGAAGCAGTGGCGTACAACTAATTTCTGCCTTGTAAACAGTACTCTCAAGGGTAGGCTCTCTATCCACTGCGATCCTGACTCGAGTACAGATGTTACTGCATCTGGGTGAAGTGTGATGTACAACCTATCATTTTCGAACTCGATCATGCCTTTTACTTGACTGTTTATTTAATAGAAAGTCAATTATCCTATACAGATGATATCACTTAACTAAAGTAGACATCAGTAAACAAAGGTGTGTTGTTGGACTATAGGTACTAGACATACGTTGTTGGATGTTTGAAAATTCACTTATCCCTTAATAAATGAAGAAACAAACAAACTAATAAAGAAAAATGTTCATTAAACTATACAGTCCACTGGAAAAGGGCAGTTGCACTGATGCAATCATTTTAAAACATAATTGGGATAAATTGTCTCATTAGTAAAGTACTAATGAGAAAAAAGAATAATATGAAGAACGTTTATTTAAAATAATGGTTAACCCAACTCATTAGCCAAATTCAGAGGTTGTCTTTATTTATTATTTTTTTACGTCAAAGCTGAGCAAACACTTTTCTATCCTATGATGATACGCATGCTACTGACACACACACACACACACACGCGCGCGCACGCACGCACGCACGCACACACACACACCTCACTGTGTGCCTGTTAGTCTGCTCCATCCATGTTCACAGTAAGATAGTAGAGAAGCTGTCTAAACCTGGCTTTTTTTCTTTTTTTGTTAATGTCAGGTAATGTCACCATCATCACTTTATTGCACAGTGAAGATTAATCTTAAGGCTATCCACTGCCAGGGTAAATTTACAGGATCAGGATGGAGGGCATTAAAACAAATTGGATTAATTTTTTTAGTTATAGATTATTTACCCATAGCTTTGCTCTAACACGCTGAAGAGTTTATTTATTTATTTATTTATTTATAAAATTAAGATAATTTTCTTTGTTTGTATACAGGTGGATCTCAAAAATTAGAATATCATCGAAATTTGATTCATTTCAGTAAATCAATTCAAAAAGTGTAACTCATGTTATATAGATTCATCACACACAGACTGACGTATTTCAAGTTTTTATTTCTTTTAATTTGGATGATTATGGCTCACAGCTAATGAAAACCCAAAATTCAGTATCTCAGAAAAGTGGAATATTGTGATATCTATTGAATATAAGTTCTATAATATTGGAGACTTATGGTATTACCTGCAAAGGTTTCCTGAGCCTTTAAATGGTCTCTCAGTCTGGTCCAGTAGGCTGGCTGTTCACAGAATGATTCAAGCACATTAATGGAAAGTTGAAGGGAAATGTGGTAGAGAAAGAGGCAGAGGCAACAGGGATAACCGCAGCCTTGAGAGGATTGTGAAACAAAGCCCATTTAGGAGTTTGGGAGAGATTCACACGCAGTGGACTGCAGATAGAGTCAGTACATCAAGATCCACCAGGCACAGATGTGTCCAGGAAATGGGCTACAACTGTCTCATTTCTTGTGTCAAGCCACTCTTGAACCAGAGACAACTTCAGAGGCGTCTTACCTCAGCTAAGGAAAAAAAAAGACTGGACTGTTGTTCAGTGGGCCTCTTTTCACATGAATGTAAATTTTGCATTTCATTTGAAAATCAAGGTCCAAGAGTCTGGAGGAAGAGAGGAGAGCCACAGAATCCAAATTGTTTGAGGTCCAGTGGTGGTTTGGGGAGCCACGTCATCTTCTGGTGTTGGTCCACTGCTGTCTATCAGGAAGTTTTAAGGCACTTAATGCTTCCCCCTGCTGACCAGATTTATGGAAATACTGATTTTATTTTCCAGCAGGACCTGCCCACACTGCCAAAAGGTTTAAGGACCATGGTATCCCTGTGCTTGATTGGCCAGCAAACGTGCCTGACCGAAATCCCATAAATAATCTATGGAGCATTGAGGAAGATGTGAGACACCGGATCCAACAACCCAGAAAAGCTGAAGGCTGCTATCAGAGCAACCTGGGCTTCCATACACACCTCCATGCCACACACTGATTGCCTCCATTCTATGCCGCTTTGCTGCAGTAGCTCATGAAAAGGGAGCCCTGACCAAATATTAAGTGATGTACACATTCATGCTTTTTTAGTAGTCCAACATTTCTATGTTAAAAAATCTTTTTTTGCATCCGAGTGCCGCAGCAGTAAAGTACTCGCCCTATCATCTGGAGATCGTAAGTTTGAGTCCCAGACGATGCTGTAACCTCTCGTAGCCGGAGGCCTGGAGAGAGCTGATTGGCCGAGCTCTCTCAGAAGGTAGAGATGAGAGGTACTTAGTGCTCTTGCATTAATTATGGATCTACAGCCAATCAGTGGCATCTGTGAGCTCACACAAGGGGAAGGAGCGGATTGTGCTGTCCTTCAACAGTGCGTGAGCGAGCAGTTCTAAAAAATGCCATTGGCTGGCATCACATGGTTCGGCCTTAATGTTGAGCTCCCTAGTGACGGGGAGGATTTGGATACAACAAAATTAGGGAGAAAATCAGGGAAAAATCCCCCCCCCCCCACCCACCCAAAAAAAAAAAAAATTTTTTTTTGTTTCTATTAAGTGATTAAGTGATATTCTAATTTTCTGAGATACCGACTTTTGGGTTTTCATTAGCTATAAACATAATCATAAAAATTTAAAGAAATAAACACTTGAAATATATCAGTCAGAGTGTAATAAATTTATATAATATATTTCACAGTTTGCAATGAATTAATGAAACAAATGGACTTTTCAATGATATTCTAATTTATTGAGATGCACCTGTGTATTTATATATAAAACGTAATATTGTTGAAATATAATTACATTGCAAAAATTTTAAGTGGAAAAGGTACTTCATGTGTATGCTAGTATTAAAACATTTTGCCTATTCATATTAGGCAGGAAAGTTTTTTTTTTTTTTTTTTTTTTTTTTTACAATTTATTATAATTTTTTTTCTTTTTCTGGCAGTCACTTTCATCTGATCTCTTGGGCACAGTATACAAATGTATTTACTTTTAATTTATGCGTTTATTCTTAGGAACCACACATCAATAAAGAATCTTTTTTTTTTTTCAGGAGCAACTTTTATAGTAAAATTATTCAACTTTAAATGGCTAAAAAGAACAGCCAACTTTTCTTACACCGCTTTTTAATTGTTTTTTTTTTTCCTGCAATATAACATTGCCATCAGTGTCTCTATCCAAGTCTGGCAGAAACTGCTGGACACATGCACTGAGATAAAATGCAGCAGGAAGATTCTGAAAGGAGACTGGGGCAAGAAAGAGCAGAATGAGGGAAGGCACTGCCACAGAAATTATTTGAGAGCTGCCTAGGTCTGCCAGAGCATTGTCTCTGGAGCTTTGGGCTCGGCTGCACCTGCTGGTGCTGAGGGAACTGTTGCCTCTAATCCCCAGGAGCTTTATTTGGCAGCTGCACACCACAGCTTCATCACCAATATTTACAGGGAGATAGCACTCGGTGTAAAGCCTAATGCAGAACATGGTCAGAGTCCAAAGATGGAAATAAAATACTAAAGTTGGAAAATAAACTCTTTAACTATGTTCACTACTTATATAACACCAAATTGTATAAAGAAGGTACTTCAGTAGAATACCAACTAAACATAGCAGAGGAAAATATTTTGGGTCATGTTAAAAAATGTTGACTCGATTTTGATAGTTATGTCAATATATATGAGTGGAAAATTATTACATGTATTTTGCTGCAGATCATTCAGATAACTTAAATCACCCCTGAGCAGCAGACACATATAAGGTTGCCATGTCTCTTTTTACAAGATATGTCACGGATATGTCATTGAAGAAGAAGTGTTACGTCTATAACAAACAAACATTTATTTCTAGTCCATTTATCAAAGGATCCTTTTAAATATAAAAAAACAAAGAAAAGCGAGAAAATGGCAAGCATTAAAATAAACATTGATTGGGAGTCTAGTATATTTCCAGTATATTGCTATTCTATGAGTAGTCCTAATTCAAATTTTCACTAGAAGTTCTAATTATTACTAGTAATTATACTATGATCAGCCATAACATTAACACCACATAACATTAATACATTATTATTGATTATTTATATAACAGTAAACTGATGACAGTATCACATCCAATGCTCCAATCCCACAGGGCTAATGGCTGCTTCTCTAATTAATGCTCTCCTTGCCTGACCAATCAGTTTAGGTAAACGGCCATGTCTTGCTATGTTTGCAGTTGTGCCATACTCTTTTCATTTTTGGATGATGGATTGAGCAATGCTCTGTAATATATTTAAAGCTTGGGATGTTTTTTATAACCTAACACTATTTTATTCCTGACATGCCAGATGTGTTCCTTGGGCTTCATGTCAAAGTCAAGTCAAGTCAAATACGCTGTTTGTTCTCTAATGTTCTCTAACAAAACTCAGAGGCCTTCACAGAACAGCTGTATTTATACCGGGATTAAATTACACACAGGTCGACTTTATTTACACAGGTGGACTTTTATTAGGTGACTTTTGAAAGCAATTGGTTCCGCTGAATTTTAGTTAGGAGTATCAGTGTAAAGGAGGCTGAATAGATGTGCAGGTCACAATTTTCCGATTTTTATTTGTAAAAAATCTTGATAACCAGTTATCATTTTCCTTCCATCTTACAATTATGTGCCACTTTGTGTTGGTCTATCAAATAAAATCCCAATAAAATACATTTATGTTTGTGGCTGTAATTGCAACGTGATAAAATGTGAAAAGGTTTAAGGTGTATGAATACTTTTGCAAGGCACTATATATGGTTAAAATACACTGATCAGCCATTACATTGCAAAACATTATGCTCCTATTGTTTGAGCTCCTTTTCTGCTGCCCGGGCAGCTCTGGCCCCTAGGGCATGTCTCCACCACTGGGGTGGGCAGTGGTGTCTGGCAGCATGACACTGGCAGAAGAGCCTTTGGGTATCTCTTCCCCTGTCAGTAACCGTGGGCTCTTTGGCCTGTGCACAGTGGACTGTAGTGTACCTTCCAATATACTATATACTTCCTATTGTGGCCAGCATTTTTCTTTTTGCGGAGTTGTGCTTCATTGGCGTTTGACATCATCCTCATGGTGGTGGCAGCATCATTTTGTGGGGATGCTTTTCTTCAGCAGGGACAGGGAAGCTTGTCAAAGTTGACAAGCCTATGTATGTATGTATATAGTACATGCATGTATGTATGTATGTATGTTCCTTATAGGTTTTTCCATGCTTTGAGGGATCTAGACCAGACTTGGCAAACATGTTTGTCATCAGCATTGGCAAAATAGTAGTATGGTTTTATCCCCTAATATTTACTCATTTTCAAGATGGTGGACAAGGAACCTTTCACTGGACAATAGATTGCATTTTCAAAGAAGACCACAAAACCTTACCGTAACATATTGCCATGCAAATGTTTTTCAATATGGCAGATGAGGAAACTTGACTTTTGATTTGGTATTCAGGTGGTGGGGGGTATGAGTATGAGCTGAGGATCTAAAATTAAAATTGCAAATTGGTAATAAAAATATGAAACATAAAAGAAAGTACAAAGTTAATACTGTTTTTCTTTACATTTTCACCACAATGCTGGATGCCTGACTACAGTATATGCCTATACAATATAAATATACTATATAGCCTTGACTTTGGATGGATACATCTGGATCCTGGAAGGATACATCATGAAACCCAGAAAATGGATGGCTTCCTGGTGGAAATGAGCACTTCTCTGCCTTGATGGATAGTTTATGTACTAGTATCAGTAAGACCTGGCAAACATGGGCCAGCCAGGGACTTCCAAAAACAACTGGGGTATGGGATTTTCTCATAATTAGAAATGAAATGGTCTCTGTATGAAATTCCCTGTCTGCCCAGAACAGTATGTTGAGTAATTGAGTCGAGACTGCTGTCATCCAGGGCTTGAATAGAAAAAGAGTGCTCCAGATGCATGGATGAAATCTTGAGGGTTTCCTCTATGTGAGGGCAAATCAGGGCTCGGGTAGTGTGAGTCCTCTTGTTGACAATCACAGAGACAAGAAGACAAGAGCATATTGAGACAGTGTGCCGTTTCTGGCCCAGTAGAACCATACATTTTACTAAGGGGCCTTGCCTTGTTACGAACAGGTCTCCTAGAAGTGGCCTGCTTTGCCACAGTTGAAGCAAGCAATGATGGCGTGATTGTCCCAACTACAAGAGGTTAACACATGTAACACTCAATCGCATAGGTGGAGCAAAATCCTTTGCATAGCTTCAGAATTTGGCCCACTTCGTCCTTTCCAGTGAAGTAATGGTTAAATATACCTTTTGCATTTTGGTGAGGGACCTGAAGTGCATATACATACAAACTCTGCCTTTTCGTTCAACATCAGTGTCTGACCTCACAAATGCGCTTCTGGAAGAATGTCAAAAATTCCCATAAAATTCCCCAAAGTCTCATTTTGTCAGTATAAGTTGCTGTCTGTTTTTTACATTCTTGAACAATACTGGATTTGAAATAATACTTTTGTCATGAAGTAATTAAGTAACAACAACAACAACAGACAGTTGTTATTTTAAGACTTGAAACTAAGCTGTTCTGGAATAGTTCCTGCAAGAAGAGTATTGTCATATTGTCTTCCCAAGAAAACAAGACCGTAACTTACGTCTTTTGCAGAGGAGACATTCATTTAGAGTCATCAGCCTTAAAAATCACCAATAGTGCTCAAAGATTTGTGTGCTGTTTAAATCAGGCATTTTCATCTGGCTAGAAAAGAAATTATTAACAAGGTCAATTCATTCACTATTTAAAAAATGTCAATTTTTAATTCTGGGACCAATATTGATTTTGCCAAATCATTGCCAATAATTAACTAAATTTATTATTTAACACAAGAGAAAGATATTTACAGGACTTTGTGAGATAATGTGGAATTTTCCAGCTTAGCATACAGTAGCAAGAAAGCTAAAGAGAAAACTTTGGTGAGCTTACCATATGAGCTAAATTCCCAATGGCTATAACATCAGCAAGTACATGACCTCATAAATAGATGCTATTAAATGTATACAAGCATCTACAGCTATCACTGGGTGATTAATAATACAGACTAGTTTAGAAAGACTTTCTAAATGGGCTTGAGCAAGCTTAGGTATAAGAAAGATGGAAAATTATTTTGTGAATATCTATCCTTCACATGCATGCACCATTATCAGAATCAAACCATGGTTGTTTCTTTTCATCATAACTCATTCACTGAGTTCTCAGCACACAATGATGTCATCTTGAAAAAAGCCTTTCTCCATCCACCCCTATCGTTCCTTTTCCCTTCTTTGCCACTTTGCATCTCATTATAGTATGTTGTCGTATTCTCTCCATTTCTCTCTTGTATAAGAACTCTCAAGAATTTACAACACACATCTTGACAAGCGTATCTTACCACCCTAAAATATACACAAACTCCAAGTCCCATGTGACTTATACAGTCATACTGTATGTATACACTAAAAGAATGCACACACATGCTTTCCATGGTGTGTAACTGCTGACTTGCACTTACTGTATACCCATAGTAAAACCAGACACATAAAAAGGGTCTCTTTGGATTACATAGTTGATGAAGGTCCCTAGATTCAAATGATTGATTTCATCTCCATGAGCTTAGACAGTAATGGCCCTCAACTAAAAAGGCTCAGGGAGTATTATGCTCTTTTTGGGGCTAGGCAGAGTGCTCTGAAAACTATCAGGATCTCAGAAATGGTGTGAATTTAGGTCAGTCACTCAGGCCATTTTACTAAAAGTAGAGTTTTCAGGATGTAAAGTATATTTCATGCATCCATGCACAAAGAGGAGAACAAGCAGAAACAAAGAAAGAAGCAAGAAAAAATAACTGAGGTAAATCTCTATAAAACCAAACATCTGTGATATGACAGAAAATTTATTTGGATTCCCTACACCTTAGACTCTGGTACACCTGGTTTTTAAAAGATTGCTAAAAAATAGATAGAATAAGTTTGGCCCTGATGTCAGTCATGAATAAAACTGTCTGGTACTGTCATCTGTAGGTGCACTGAGATAGAAATGTGCAATTTAATTAATTACCAGGTCAAGAATCACAGTTAACATGTCCTCAGGCATCTAATCAAAATACAATAATACAATTTTGATGTTAATTTAGTGGGAAATGGCTCATGAACTGTAGGTGACTACCCGTATTAAAGTTTACAAAATTTATGTACTCTGATCTAATGGAAGTATGATCTTGGACATATCTGCAAATTTAAATGTCTTACAAAAGATAATTAATATCTTCTATTCATTAAATCATAGCCCTGAGATGCAATAGATAATGATGCTTTTATATGACACATACAGTCACGTTCAAAAGTTTGTACCCCCTTTTTTATTTCTTTATTTATTTTTTTTTTTGGTTACGGGAGACAATAAAAATCATCTGATCATATCGGGTCTCAGTATTAGGCAAATACTCCCGCAGACAAACAACATATAACTAGCATTATTTATTTAACAAAAAAAAACTAAACAAACAAAAAAAAGCAAAAAAAAGCAAAAAAAATAAATAAATAAAAATAATAATAAAATAATAATAAATAAAACACGTGGGCAATATTAAGTACCAATACAAGTTCTGTCATTTTCGATCCACTGTCAGCAGCAATAAATATCTATCTATCTACAGTATCTATTGTGCCATAAAGATGGCTATGTCCTTTCAAAGCATGAACTCCACAAGATGTCTGGGAGTGTGCTGTAGTATCTGCCACCCAGAACTTAGTAAAAGACCCTGTACAATATGTTGCAAGTTGGGGCCTCCATACATCAGGCTTGGTTGTCCAGCACGTCTTATGGATGCTTACTTGGGTTGAGATCAATTTGATGACATGTTGAACATCCACATGAATTCCAGGACCCAAGATTTCAGAGCAGAATACAAGAGCATGGCACTGCTCTTTCTTTATTAAATGGCACCAATATTATGATATCAGTATAATTGCACCAGTATTATGAATGCTCAAGTGTGTTCTCCCTGCTTTCCTTATAAAAATAGTCTGGTACGTAGATTGGCTATGTTACATTGTCCCTAGTTTTAAATCAGTGTGTAATGTGTTTGTGCATGATGGCTTACAGTTAAGTCTTTGAAATCATCTTCTCCTTGATGACAATAAAGCTTTAAAAGATTAATTATGTATATAAATGAATTAATATATATTGACTGAAAATAAAATACTTTCCTAGACATCAATAGCTTTTTAATAAATTGCACACATCTGAACATTTGTGGTTGTTGTTTTTTTTCTCTCTCTCTTTTTATGTCTTGAACTTTCACTTATGTTGAAATGTTTATTTTCATTTTCAGACAGTGCAGTGAAAACCTCTTTAGGTGCTTACAACTATTGTGGTCAAGTGACTGTTCCGGCACAGATTACTCTCTGTTTCTGTGTTAAAGTACTCTGTTTTTCAGGTATTTAATTAACAAGAGCTTAGTAATAATCTCCTTATGAGTGCTTACCACAATTGTGATGGTGCTGAATGGTTTTAAAACAATTATCTCCGTTTTAAGTGCTCTTGGTGTGTCAGAATATTTCCGTTTTATTGAAAGAAGTGCAGTTAAAATACCCGTAATGCTGCTGAAAACAACTGCTGTGCCAGCAACGTATACTGTAATAGTTACATTTTCACTTAGTGATAGCATGAAAATTTTTTTTCCTTTTTTTTTGTTATTTCTAGTACACTATAATAAGCTTGGTTTATTGATTTAGTAAATCTCTACCTACCACATTATTCAAATATACTGTAGTAAGGTTCATTTGCAGTAAAAGAGCACATTATTATTGAAGTATTTAGGTTACCCCTCACCAGGTTACTTTAATTTAGCAGATACAAAAAGCTTTCATAAGAAAGCATAGAGCCATGATATTACAAATTTGGAAAGAGTATTTGATTGATTCAGGTACTGTAAAACATAATTGGTGACATCTTTTTTTTTAATGATTTTCTCTTTTTAATGGTAAGTCTACACCAATTCAGCTACTCGCTGTTATGATCAAGGGTTAACTGTATGCAGAACCTACCATGAGAAAGTGAGGCGAAAATTTTTTTTGGGTGGGACGGTAGTTGCAATCCTATAACAATTGATTTGCTATATATTTGTTAACTCATGGTTTGCCTTATTTGTTGCTGATCTTCTTCTTCTTCTTCTTCTTCTTCTTCTTCTTCTTATTATTATTATTAACAACAATAATAAAACATTTAAATGAATAAATATTTTTTGTTTGCTGAAGTTGTACTTACTATTTTTTCTGGCTCAAAAGGTGAGTTTAAATTCATTTTAAAAGTTTCAGCCATTTACTGCAAGTATGACAAATGCTAATTCCAATATTACCCATGTCATGCACTCAAAATTATTTTGGCTTTGTGTAGCTTTAACATATTGATGCAATGTCAATATTTCTAAAAAGGTATTAAGTTTTTAAATTAAATTAATTTTATTTTGAGGGGTTTATCATACAGTAGGATATGGTAATATGGTAATATGGTAGTTGACACTGTGGACCAACAACACCAGGGTTGTGTGTTCGAGTGGCACCTTCGAGTGTGTGTGCACGTGTGCAGTTTCCGTTTTCATTGATTTTTTCCCAATTCTGATTATAGCCCTTAAATAGTTTGAATATTTGTTTATACTCTGCTGTGTCTTTTTCTTATGGCGAGTGTGTTATTATGCATCTTGTTTTCCTGTGTTTCCTCTTTTGACCTGCATATACTGTACAGTACTTGCATATTATCCCAAGTTGATGTAATCTACCTGTTTTTCGAGCTGGACTTTGAGTAAGATTGTTGAAAAACACAATCTCATTTTACAAACTTGCATCCCAGCTGCAATACCCGCATATCATACATTGCCTTGTAGAAATCCACTCACCAACCGTGTATATGAGCCATTAATTTGAATAATGTCTTAATACTAACTGATTACTAGTAACAATGATGTTTGAGTCTACTACAGTAGCAGGATAAACTATAGTTCATCATCAGTATCAAGGCATAATTCATTGTACATGTTGGGTTCTTCCCCCTAATCCAATCTTTTTTCTTTATTTAATTTCAGTTACTTTTTCATCATTTCTCCAACTATCTCCACTGGGTAGACTGTAATTATGTCACTGCATGATGACAGGGTGGCTCACCAAAAGAAGAGCACAGCAACAGAGTGTTAATGATTGAAAGTCACCCACACACACACACACACACACACACACACACACACACACACACACACACACACACACACACACACAATGTATTCATAAGTATATGTACAGACCTATATTCTTAAATGTGTTTTTAAACATCCCATCAAAGAACGTTTTTAATTATCTTGCTTTGTTCAAACAAAGCTAGTTGCCACAAGATAGCCACACTTCAATCCCAGTGCGGCAGTTCTCTTCTACACTATACACTACCAAATTGTGTATTTGGGACACAAATCAAGCTGGACTTTGAGTAAGATTGTTGAAAAACACAATCTCAATTTACAAACTTGCATCCTAGCTTGCATGACATCTCCTATGGTGCATTGTCTAGACAGTGAGCATTGCCAAATGCTTGAATCCACATATAGGAAAGCTGTAAACAGTTTACTTGGTTAGAACGCTCGGAGGGGTTCTGCCATGCTTCACAGAGAAATTGCAGCTTCACAAAAACCCATCTATAGATTTTGATTCAGATTCCTAATGAGTAATCCAGTGGCATGAAAAACCTCCCTTAGCTGACATGATAAATAAGAAAGAAAAAAAAAACTTGAAAAGAACCAGACTTGAAAGGGAACATCTGGTTGACAACGGATTGGTGGATTAGACAGCAAATCATTATTCTTTAGTATAATATAAAGTCAAACAGCACTAAATGTATTGAATCATCGTGAGTGTCATAACCTTTATTATTATAGCAGCAGTCCACAGGTAAAAGTCTGCAGATTATCCACTCAAAAAGTGGGGAGACGTTTATAGTTTTTGGATGATCTTTAGGATATTCCTGTAGGACTCCAAAACTCTTATTTTACTAATTGTGATACCACACATTAATGTAAAAAAGAGATTATCTGAAAAAAAAAATACTAATAGAAATATTATTGGGTAATATGTAACTTCACCTTTTTATTAATTTTTCAATTTTAATTACAAATTTTAGTTAAAAATTATAATGAAAAAAAATTGGCTGGTAAAGGTTATCAATTTGTCAGTTAAATAAAAAAGAAGATCTAAAACCAAAAGGCATTCAAAGTGACTTAGCCCAAGGCATATGTGTACTCAGTTAAACAATCGTGGCATATAGAGAAGTTATTTGCTCTTGTGTGTTCCTGCATTGCACATTTTTAATGTTGCTGTATGCTGCCTTGAAGGTCAAATGACATTCCACAGAGCAGAAGGACAAGACTTTTCATGTAACTACAGGTTGTTATCCTGATTGCTTGTTTACCCATCATATACTGTATGTGCATTTTTTTTTATCTTAAAGGATATGCCTGCTTTACTTTCTCACTCCCTGACTGTTTGTTTTAATTCAAGATGTTGCTGCCCTATTGAAAGTTAAATTGGACTTTAAAATGGACAGTTTGGATGAAAGAAGGTTTGGATATGTAGTAAAAGTTGCACAATTGCCAGGAATTACCACTTATATGCAGAAAAAATGATGTGGAAAACATAAATGTGTCATGCATACGCTGAAGCAATTTTATTCTAAGATCTTTATCAGTGTTGTTTATTATGTCGAGATTCCCAGATTAATTTCATGAAATCCTTTCAACCTTGCTTTGGATGTTGGTTTCTTTAGAGAACAATGGACATTAATTTGTATCCACTACACTCCTTCTGGGATCTTCACATCAATCCTTAATTGTTTGCAATTGATGTAACAATTAGATTGTGACCTTTAGCACAGAATACATTTTCCCTTCTGCTTGGACTCTCCATCTTCATTAGCATGGCACCAATGTAGTAATCATTTGTAAGTAAGTATTATTTGTTGTAGTAGTAAGTAGTATTGGCTGAGTAGGATCCTAGGCTTAAGAAGGAATGATTTACAAACCTACAGAGAGTGACAATATATGTATTTGTATACTTCATATACATCTTTGTGTGGAGCATAGACTTATGAAACATATATATACTATCTACATCTCAAATAGGTCATGAAATCTTACTCATTGTGTGTGATGAAGAGCCTCCATCCCAGTTTTGTCTCGTTCCTTGTGTGACTGCTGCAAAGGTGCTGAAGGAACAGCGCCATTTCAGTACCACTATTATAGACCACTGAAATGAACAAGGATGTATACCCCCCCCCATTCCCCCAGTTGTCTTGAGGTCACACAGGTTCAGGGACGCTAGTTCAAACCTCTGTGACTCTGTAAAATATAATAAATATATTATTGCTGGAATTTGTTATGAAAACTTCCAAAATGCTTGCTACATAGTATATGTTGTATAATTTCACAACCCTATTTAAAACCCTGCCTAGGAAAATATGGCAGCATTTTATTTAAAATGTATCAATAAACCTATGCTGGAAAATGCATACAAGGCTTTTGTCAAAAGAAAAAAAAAGTTATGACATGAAATGCTTTGTGTCTTAACATAAAAGTATACAGAAACCACTTAACAACCATTATTAGGGTAGTGATCTACTGTAGTTCAGGACTGTGACTGTAATGCTTTTAATTAGCAATGTCAAAGTGGTATAAATACTTCATATTAAAATAATATTTTATTATCTCTAGGATTTTATTAGCTTCTATCCATGTGAATATTTCTTGAAATTCAACGGTAATTTTACCAGGTCTTATCCAAGTGGATTGTTAGATCAAACTTTATATTATGTCAAGCATGTATGTTAGCAGTATCTAGTAGGAACACTGTGGTTCTTAACTAACTGTGGAAATTCTTGGCAAACAATGAGTTAAAATTCTCACAGTTTGTAGTTAAATAGTGACAAATACTATAAACTGGCCCACCAGTTAAGCCCTAAATAAGTGCTACGATCCACCTACTAATAACTTACACATGCAATGGTTTTTAGTTGGTGACTTTTTTGACAGCTGAAACTGAAGGCACGATGCCATCATGAGAATGGTTACTTGGTGATTTACACTGATTGCGCCAGTTTTGGAATCAGAATTAATGTATAACAGACCCCTTACTGGGTAATTGGTTTATTAATTGTTAAATAATCAATGTTTTAAAAGATCCACATCATTTTTTCACCATAATTCACTTAGTCAATTATTGCAGTAGCAATTTTCAGATTTCAAACATTACATAACATTACGTCGTAGCTTAAACAGCACCACTTAGCTTCTGTCTTGCAGTGTATAGTATGACTAGAAAGATGGTTATTTACTAAACGATCCTTTTAAAACATTTTTTGGCCATGCTCAGCAGAATCCTAAAGAGATACAGGTAAATGTCATCTAAAAGACATTTAAAATGGGACCTTAATTGTCCCAGAACTTAATTATTTTTCTCAGCGGATATAAGCTTTCTGACACTATGTTCCTCTCTTATTCATTACCCACACTGCATTTTCTTTTAAAAGACAAACACACTGATGCAAACAAACACACAGGTGTTTAAGGATGACACAGATAGTAGAGGACATAGGTCAGAAAAGCCATGATGCTTCTGGTTGGCTCAGTGAGGCAGTAAGTGTGGCTGATTCCCTGCTGGCTTTAATGCAGTGTCTGCTCAGCACACTTTCACTACCTGGCCCCTTCATTAGCTGCTTTTAATTGCTTATTTAATGGGCTCTCCTTGAGCTCAGGAGCCTTGCTGTGATAGCTAGACTTCAATGCTGTATGCCAGCAAAAACACAGCAGGGACTCCACAGACACTGCCACAACTACCATCAGCACCACCAACACCACCACCACCATCATCATCTTCATGATTTTTGTCACTCTCGATTCAAGTCTGTAACAAACATTTTCATAATAATAATAATAATAATAATAATAATAATAATAATAATAATAATAATAATAATACATTGTATTTGTAATGGTTTTTAGATGAAAGGTAGTGAAAAATATAAAAAAAGACAACATAGCAAAGCAATAGCAGATATGATATCTGATGGTAGTAACAGCAATTGGAGAGGATGCTTACTACTGGTGAGAAAAGCATTTTATAAAAATACAGGTTTAAAGATGCTTTAAAAAACTGAAGAGACTTTTGCTGCATTTATTCGACCCCGACAAGGATGAGAATTGATTTTCCTTTTACTGTTCAGATGCTGCTAATAATGAATTCTGGCTCTACAAATCTCTACAAAAAACTTCTCAAGATGCAGTAACTGAAGCTGTTTTAAGTTTCTAGCAATTGAAAGTTAGCTTAATGTAAAACCCTTAGCAGTAATTTCAGGATCAGAGTCATAAAACACCTGCTGTGTCATAAATTAAAGAGATCTAATCCTGCAGTTGTGCAGATTTGTCACATTGGATAAGAAAGTGGCTGCTTACTGCGGCTGAGCTTACTGTGGTGGTCATGTGCTGATTGAAATGCTATGCACCAGTGGAGACCATAAATGCCAAACTGCTCATCATGTTTCTGCACACTGCAGCATGCCAGAGGTGACCTTTCTGCCGTTCTGCTCCATCATGTCACCATGCTAACCACAGGGCAATGCCAGTGGCCCCATCATGCTGACCACAGTCACTGTATCAATCATCATATAAGAATCTATTCTGGAGGTACACATACAAAAAAAAGAAGGTACAGTATAAATAGGTAAAAGCTGTTTGTTTCATTATGAGTTATGAATTTGCACAGGTAAAAGCACACTGAGATCTGTTGCAGTGTGCATTTTTGTAGCTAACCAAAATGCAGGGAATGTGACTTCTCTGAACACAAGCCGTTTTGCAGCATTTCCTGCTCTAAAAAAACACCTGAAAAAAGCTGGGGAAAAATTTTAAGGTTTCAGTAGCTACAGATCTATTGGATGTGGAGGTAAGTGTGTCAATTTGTGATACCATCCTCAATGTTAAGTTGTTTAGCAATATAAAACTCATGTTTGGGCAGTGGCTCATATGCATGAATATGAGCCGTCTCACAATGCGACTACATTATAAAGATGCACACAGATTTTTACTGTAATAATTAGCTAACTAGCTTGCTAATATGAATAACCTAACCTTCTTTAGCTCTTAAGAAACAGATGGGATTTTTACATCACTAAATTAGGGCTGATGAATGTGATTAATCTAGAAATTTTGACCATATGACCATGTTTGACCCTAACGGTTTCCCATAAACATAGCACGGTTACCCGGCTGTGTGTGACAATGGCACGTTAAGGGCAGGTAATAAGATGACTAATGAAACATCACCAGGTGTGCTGAACAGTAAGTTTTATTATAAAAAGCTTCTAGATTGGATAAAACTAAAGTTGTGTGCATAAGCTCCAGTACCTTCCAGGGGAACTATTTTTACGAGAATACATTAAGCGTAAGCTGTGTGAGTGGTGGTTGGTTTTGGGTTTGGTTTTCAGATTGAGGATCTGGGTTCAAGCCCTACTGTCAGTGGGTTGCTACACCCTGTACTGCCCAACTGCTATATGCTCTGCCAGTTCCATTAAAAAGATTATAATTTAACATTTGTTACTTGTAACATTTGTTGTTTGAGATATTATAAAACTGCATAATCTGTTTTCACACTTCTTAAACCAATTATTCCATTCCCCATCCATTTTAGACGAGTAGGTACTGTATAGCAGCAGTACTAATTATACTCTGATGATACTAATACAAGTAGTTTTACACAGATTTTCTGGTACTGTACATTCTGACTATTCCTATAACAAAATTCCTGGTCTTACTGTAAGTGTTTATTTTTTACATTTATGTCATAAAAGAAATGGAGTTGTTCAACACTGTTACTTTAATTTCAACCTTACCATATTACTTTTATTAAATTAATCCAAAAATTATTTTCTGATCTTACCCGGTGGAACCTTTGGTCCTTTTAATAGATTGTGTGATCATTGTATATGCTTAATGCTCTTTCATTATTTTTTTCTGTACAGGATCGCGGGAGGCCTGTAGTCTATTCCAGGAGACTTCAGGCATAAGGAGGAGTTCACCTGGACAGGGTGCTAGTCCATAGCAGGGCACTCAAGCACACACACTCATACACTCATTCATACACTATAGGCAATTTCAGCACTTTAATTAACCTAATGTAGAGGAAACTAGAGCACCCAGAGGAAAGGCAACATGGAAGTCAAGGCATATCTGAAGCTACAGTAAATGAACATTTAAAGTGCATGTTACATTCTTTACATAATGCTTAGGGGCGATATTTTAAATTGTACTTAATTTATATTTAAAATATTTTACATTGTAGGGTTGTTGAGGATTAGTAACAGGGTTGCACCTAGCATAGCACATGAATCACAAACAACATTTGCATTTGATGAGTGAGCTGGACAATACATAATTCAATAATTCATTCATTTAAGTGATTCATTCTATTTTATTGTTTTTGAGAATTTGCGTTTTATTACTTTATATAATATTTTATGTTTCATTAATGTGAAAAAATAGACATTTAATTATAGTAAAATGAAATAAATTTATAAAACCAAGGAAGGAGCTCCCTAAGCAAACGTATTCCCTAAGCAAGTATTTGTGATTGGTCATGAGGAACTTTAGAGAAAGTAGTTAGATTTTGTCCAAGAAGTTTCTAGATTTGTTGCTAGCACTTACAAACAAACAAACAAACAAACAAACAAACAAGTCACCAAAAGGGTCTTATAAGTTGTTAAATCTACGGAGGAAGTTGCAACACTGTCTTTAAAAAGCCATTCAATGTGGAAAAAAACTGTGGAGATTTCTGTTGGAACATTTGTCCACTGTCTTTTCACTTCTTCATAGGATGGAAGTAAAAAGTGAGTTTGGTGTTCTTTTGTTCTGCCAACAACAGTTCAGTGACTGTGTTTGCCTTTAGCTGTGACATGCTGTGTTTCTATACAGTCTGCTGTAAAAAGGAAATAAATTGAGCACCCAGTCAGAAAAGTTATATTCAAATGTCTTTGTTTTTGCAACTCTGACCTACATCATCAAACACATATAGGAGTTTTTTTTCTTAAAGAACAGGATTAAAGTGATCAAAAATGAACTTTGCATAATAGGTTATCATTAAAAAAAAAGTAAAATTTCTTATTATTATTACTATTGGGGAATATAATATGATACTTTGAGGGACACTGGTGGCTGTGAGATGGTGGCACTGCAGGTTTTTTCTGGCAGTGAGAAAGGCCCGGGTTTGATTCCCAGCCAATGCCCAAACACCAGCCACTGGATGCAGTGCTGGTCCCAAGCCCAGCTAAAATGGGAGGGTTGTGTCAGGAAGGGCATCCTTTCACCATGTGAAAGTGCTTTCATTTTATGTACACTCATTGGCCACTTCAAAAGAAACAACTATACCACTGCTAATTTGTGCAATTATCTGATCACTCAATCATGAGGCAGCATTGCAATGCAAAACAACATTCAGGTACAGGTCAAAAGCTTAAGTTAATATTCACATCAAAGTTTGACTATGGTTGATCCACTACTTGCTCATTAGTGTATCTAAAAAACTGGGGATCCCATAGAATTTTCACACAAAACAGTCTCTTATGCTTAAACAGAATGAGGGAAAACCTATAAGAATTTCACGGTAACTCAAATTCCGTATCGACCATGATGAACAGAAACTCATCACACTGTCTTTTTCTATTCTCCAGCTTTAGTGAGCCACACTGTTAAGCTGTTTTTTTCTGAACCCTGAAAGCAATAGGAGACTAGTTTACCACCTGACAAACCACCTTTCACTCCACTTGAACATCAGCCCTCCCAGGTGTGAGCAAGTGGAAAGACCCAGGCACTGAGCAGCACTCACCCCTCCTGCAGGGCCCAATGGAATTTCATGCAGGTTCTACAAAAATGCAGCAGATGTGCCACAAGTCCTCTTGAGGATAATAAGTCAAGTAGAGCAGGAGGCATCGTGATCACAAAGCACTCTGTTTACATCAGTCTGTTACATTAGATTAGTCTCCTAAACATTGATGGGCAAAAATACACAGGCTGTCAGAGTACCTGGAAAGAAACCATGTTACTGACATCCCTATAGAGGAGCAAGAATTCCAGGATCATCTGGTTGCCTGGAACACAAAACCATGCTCTGGCATCAAATCGAGCCTGCCAAAAGGGAGTAAACAAACCGCCATGTGGTGTTTCTGGAGTTCACCAATGCCTTTGGCTCAGTTCTCCACAACTTTATGGCTACTGGGTTACTCTGGTGCTCCAAAATTCACAAATGTTGTCCTGGCCTAGTTTTATCACATCTACTATCTACTGTATGTGTGACTGCACAATACCACAGAGTTGCAACATCTGGAAGTGGATATACTGGCAGGTTTACCATATCTCCATTTTTTCCTATGTTGGTCATTGAGAAGGGTAGCTGTTGGAATAGGAGATGAATTTATTGGCATTGCTCAAATGAAGGTCAAACAAATTAAGTCCAGAAATATTTTCATAACCAAGTGGAAACTTTCTGAAATGTTTCCACATCTGCAATGAACCAATTACCACAATTTGCAGAGAAGCCAAATATTTTAGCATAATACTTTTCTTGAGGACACAGAGCAGTTCAGGCAAAACCCTTTTAATAACCTTAAGAGATTTAATAGTACCATGGCTATTTACAGACTGAAGCTCCAGTGACTGCATTTTGGGTTCAATGGATGACAAGCCTGAGAGAAGATTAACTCATATAAGAAAATGGCTTAGCCTCTGCAGATCCCTCAACAAAACTAGGCTGTATAGCAGGGAGCTGTACTAGAGCTACTGTTTCTTATAAAGACATATAAATGTACCAAGATAAAGCTGAAAATGGAGCTGCCAGAGTATGCTTATAGCCTTAGTAGCCCTCAGCTGGTTAACTGGGAGGATGTGGGCACAAGCAGAGGCAGTCATGTAGGCAAAGGTTGCACACTAATAATAGAACAATTACCACAAGAGATAGGAGACCATACGAACAATCCCTTCAAGGTTACTCCAGCTCAGCACCATAAGTACCAGAGCAGATTAGAAGATGCATAAATTCTGTCATCTAGGGAAGGCAGGGGCAATGGATGTCTTGAGAAGGAGTGAAAAAGAGGAAGATCTTCTAGATATGACTTGTGGGATGTAATTAGACCAGGCTTCATCATTGCAGCCCTAAAAGATTACCAAAATACTTTATGAGCTTGCTGCAGCTGCTGAACAATGTACTGTAGATGAAAAGTCAAGCCATTCCAGGACTGTAGTGAGCTTGACTTCTAAAAGAGTTGAGAGTACTGGGCTAGGCTTATTGGCAAGCCATTCATGTCCTCTCCAAAGCTGCTACCAGGGTTTCAGGACAAACAAGAAGGACCCCTTGTTGGTGTTAGTTATCAAGGTGAGTGAACATGGGATGCCAGTTTCTTTGCTAAACCCTTTGCAAATGTACGGGACTAATCATAGAAACACTGTGGCACTTTGCAACACTTACAACATTACAGGGAGTTAGTTCTTTATAACACAATGCATAGCCAAGTACCCTTCCCAACAGTGTTTGACTGATTGTAGTTAGTAACCTAGTTACCCAGTGTAAGGATCTATCCAATGATGGGAACTTAAAAAAAAAAAAAAAAAAAAAAACATTTTTTGTAATTCGCTCTGGATAAGAGCATCTGCCAAATGCCTCCATGTGCTCATACTGACCTTCACCTCTGACATCTTCGCTATTTTCTGTGATTTCAGTTAAATTTTAAGT